>SOZI01000058.1:0-112899 GCA_006352295.1 Rhodotorula diobovata | reverse complement strand
AGTGACACGTTGAGGGACAAGCAGACGGCGGCGACTCGGAGGCGGCGCGAGCGCGACTTGTCACCTCGCTCGGCTTGGGGCGACGTCGAGTTGAACCGATAGGGCGGTCGAGGGCAAAGCACAGGGCTGCGTGTCACCACGGCCACCAAGCTTCGAGGGGACGGTGACCCCGGCCCGAGATCTCGACCAACTGCGACGAAAGACGCTCTCTCTTGCACTGGGGCACTTGCTCCTGCTCTGGGCCGCTCCCGAGGATGCAGTCTGCCATCCCAGGCCTCCCGCCTGCTCCACCACTCGTTCCTCCCCTCTCCCTCTCCCCCTCCCCCTCCTCCTCGGATCCCCCCACTTCACCTCGCACTCCTCGACGCAGGATCTTTACCGACGCAGACCTCGCACCGTGGTTCCGCAGCGAAGCCTACGACCACGTCCAAGCGACCATTCTCCGCTTGACCGCCGCAGTGGTCGGGCACCCGAACGAGGACGAGTGCCTCGAGTCTCAGGTGCGCCGCTTGCTTTCTTGCTCGGTAACGCTGCTCGAGATTGTCACTGGCTGCTGACCACATTCGCCGTCCCGGCCGGGACAGGCCACACGCACGCTCGTGCGCTTCTTGCGAGATGCGAGGAACCGCATCGCTCAGGTGCCGCTGCAGACGAGCCCGCAGCGGTTTGGCAACAAGGCCTTCCGAGACTGGCTCGTGGGGGTCGACGAGGTGCGTCATTGACACCGTGAACCGTGCCAATTGCGCACGGTCTGACTCACGAGCTCTCCCTCGCGCAGGCCGAGCCAGCTCTGCAACAGGAGCTCCTCTCTCTCGCGCCCGACCTCCCGGATCCGCTCCGAGCCGCCGTCGGCCCAGACTTGCGCTTCCACCTGCTCGCCTCGTTTGGGTCGGCGCCGCGGCTCGACTACGGCACAGGGCACGAGCTCTCGTTCGTCGCCTTCCTCGTGTGCCTCCTCCGTGCGCGCGTCTTCAGAGAGGAGGACGAGCGCGCCCTCGTCGTGAGGGTCTTTGCCGAGTACATCGAGACGGTGAGGGAGGTGCAGAGGGTGTTTCGGCTCGAGCCGGCGGGGAGCAAGGGCGTGTGGGGGCTCGACGATCACCAGCATTTGGTCTACCTCTTCGGGGCCGCGCAGCTCGTCGGTGCGTCTCCTTCCGGGTCGCACATGTCACTGTATCTCGCGCTGCAGCAGTGCTCACACACGAGTCCCCACAGGGCACCCGACTTTGCGGCCCTCGTCCATCCTCTCTTCCCCGTCGTCCCTCGCCGCCCACGCCCGCTCGTACCTCTTACTCTCGTCCATCCTCCACATCCACACGCTCAAGCGCGGACCTTTTCACGAGCACTCGCCCCTGCTGCACCAGATCGCGACGACCGTGCCCTCGTTTCCCAAGGTGGCCAAGGGCCTGTGGGAGATGTACCGCGCAGAGGTGCTCGCCAAGGTGCCTGTCGTGCAGCACTGCCGTTTCGGGGACGTCGTGCTGCGGTGGGTTGACGCGGAGACGAGGGAGGAGCTGCCGTCGTCGGGAGATGGGCGGGCCGAGGGGGAGGAGGGAGAGGATGGCACGGACGCCGTGTCCGCTGGGTCGGCTGGCGGGAACGGTGCAGCGCAGGGGATCACGCCCGCACCATGGGCCGCTTCGTCGCCTGGATCCACCGTCGCTCCCAGCGTCGGCAGTGTTCGCCCACTCCCTCCGCCCTCTCGACTCGGCCTTTCGACGACGACCTCCTCAGCAGCCTTCGCCTGCCGCCAAAGACCGAGCACCTTTCCTCTCCCGTTGACATCCGACCCAGCGCCGGGCACGACTTCCTTTCAGCCGCCACCGCTGTTTCCCTCGCGCGCGCCCTCCAGCTCGGGAGGCCCAGCCGACCGCCGCGCGCTCAGCACGGTCGCGGACCAGGGCGGCGCAGCGGCGGCGAGCTCTCCCTTTGGGGTGCTGCCGCGGGTGGGGCTGGGCACATCGATGTTGCAAGAGAGGGATGCGGTGCTGGAGGCAGAAGCGGACGCGCAGGAGGCGGTGGGACGGAGCAGCGGGACGAGGGCCCCCTGGGCGCAGTGAAGGCTTCCGGCGCGCTGCTGATGGCTTGCGGGACAGAGAGTGTGAGCCATAGAAAGAGGCGATCGAGGGTTGATGCACCTTCCGCCAGTCCAAGCGACCCTGAGCGCGCGCGCGCCGGCTCACACATTCAAGCTGGCGTCACGGTGCCGCCGTCGCGGCGCGATTCTGCTCATCCTCAGACAACGCTTCGTACCTCGGTGCCTCGAAGCCATGCTGCTTCAAGCCTGCAGCCGTGGTCTCAGGGCCGCTGGTCCCATGGGACGGCAGCCGGCGAACCGACTCGCAGTCCTCATCAGCAGTAGCTGGAGGCTCGCATCTCCCTCTCGCCTCGTGAGCAGTGCGGCGACTGCATCGAACGTGGCAAAGTCGGCCTTCGTCGAAGCTCGTGCAGCTGTCGCAGCCGCGGTCCCCGCCCTCGCCGCCAAGCTCCCTCCCGCCCCTTCACTCAGCTCCAACCTGCACTTTGTCCATCCGAGCAGGCACGGCTTGGCGCGCTGGGTGTTCGAGGCACCTGGAGAGGATGCTGTATGCGACTACGAGAGGCTCGGGGTCCGTCCGCCGTTTTTCGTGGGCCTTGTTGGCACTGGCGAGTGTCGGCTGACCGACCTAGGCCTCCCTCGCCTTACCATGTAGCACGTCGGCGATGCTCTGCTCGGCGCAGAACTCACGCTCATGATACACGAAGCGTACCCGCGTCTCGCCGTCGGCATCCGCAGGGTGCGCTGCAGCGCGTCCCCTCCTGCCCCGCCCCCCTTTCCCGACCCACGCATACTCAACCCTGTCCTACACCCTTGCTGACCACACAACCGCAACTTCAGCTCGTCAAGTCCGCACTCGTCGAGAATCAAACCCTGGCGCTGCTCTCGGCTGCGTACAGTTTTCCCGAGCAGATCCTCGCCGCCTCGGCTTCCGCGCCCTCGCTACGCGCCAGCCCCTCCATCAGCGCCTGTGTCTTCAAAGCCTACCTGGCAACGGTGTACGAGGAGCACGGCGCGAAAGCGTTCAGCCGCTTTGTGCGCCGTCTCTTCGGCCCATTGCTGCCCGTCGCGGTCGACGCGCTGCGCGAGGTCTACCAACCAAGCATTCTCAGCGTCGACGTCGACGCGATATCGAGCACGACTCATCCCATCGGTGCGATCAACGAGTGGTGACGACACAGTCTCACGCGTTCTTGCGCCTGGGGCGAGCCCTGGCGTTCCGGTCCGGACCCCCTTGATCGGTGGATCATAAAACTCTCAATCAACACTGGCGTCAACGAGGTGCGCTACGAGGGCTTTGGCGCTACGAAGAAGCAGGCAAAGACAGAGTGAGTGCTCAGCTCTGGCCCTGGTTGCTCTTGGCGGCGACTGACGAGCGGCTCGGCTCCTCGCAGGGCAGCACGCCTCGCCTGCGCCGACCTCGGAATCTTGCCCTGAGACGTCCGCAGCGTGAGCTGTTCCTCTTTCTGTCTCGTGCGCATGCTGAGATGTGCCAGCAGACTGACGCCGCCCCTCCAACCGCAGCACACCTCCGTGATTGTTTGCATCCTTGCTCCAGCTCGACGATACCACCCCCCCCCACCACCCATCGCATCGATACCTCTCTGGCCTCTTCAGCTTGTCCCTGCAGTGCTCAATCACGCATCAGATAGTCCCGCTGGCGAGACGGTGACTAGTTATCTGCGAGGGTGGGCTGCTTGGGAAGGTCAGGCTGGCCAAAGGGATAAGAGACTTCGGCACGACGATTCGGCACAAACATGTCACGAGCCCCAGGATGCCAAGCGCCCGGGATGTGCTGACTGAGTGGAGCGCAAGTGGTGGTTCACCGCATCCCGCGGCGTCTTTATCCCCCCGTGGCGCCTTCCCCGCTGAGTCGAGCGCGTGCCGAACAATCCGGCATGGTGCGGCCCAAGGGCTCCTCGCGACGGCCCTCTTGCTCTTGTCACGGCCCCGCGCTGCAGAGACGTTCACGCTTACTGCTGCGCACCGCACTGGAGTGCTTCTCCAAGTCTTGCGACTTGACTCTGCCAGGCCTGCGATGCCTCGTCCGTCCACCCCACCTGGTCCGCGGCTCGCGGCTTTCGACACGCCCCCGCTCTCTCCGCAATCGCACACGACGACTCTGGCGACGCTGCAAGACGGCGCCGACGTCGAGAAGAGCCCTAGTACCGACGAGAAGGATGTGGGCGACCTGCAGGAGGTGCCAGGAGAGGGCAAGGCGGACGAGGAGCACGAGTCCGTCCCGACGGCCCCGCCGCCTTTCCCGGATGGTGGGCGACGAGCCTACCTCAACACGTGCGGAGGCGTCCTCGTCCTCCTGTCGACCTTTGGCGCGTCGAACGGCTGGGCCGTCTTCCAGGCGCACCTCGCAGCCGTGAGTCGTTGAGGCCGTCCCCCCTTCCAGCGCACCTCGACGCTGCTTCCTCTTCTTTTTTCCTCTCCACTCCTCGCCGAGCCCCAGACTGAGAATACCTATCCCGCACGCCGCACAGAACCAGCTCAAGGACTACACGCCGTCGGCAATTTCGTGGATCGGCTCGGTGCAGCTCTTTGCCCTCTTCATCCTGGGCCTCCCTTCAGGCCGACTATTCGACAGCGGCCACTTCCGGGCGCAGCTCGCCGTCGGTTCGGTGCTCTGGTGCTTCGGAATGTACATGCTTAGCCTAAGCAAGACCTACTACCAGATTTTCCTGTCGTGGGCCGTGTGTCAAGGGGTGCGCTTCCCGTCCCGTCTCCTCTCTTGGTTCTTGGGTCCGCCGGCTCTGCGTTCAACCCCTCCCGGCATCGGAGTGGACGAGTGTGATGGACGAGGGAGATCGTCCGAGTTCGCGGTCGGACCCGCAGGCGACTGGAGCCAACGCCCGCGCCCGTACTGACAGCGAGTTGGTCGCCTGCACAGCTCGCGCTCGGCATCCTCTTCGCCGGCACGCTGTCTTGCGTCGGCAGCTATTTCAAGCGCAAGCGCACCGTCATGATGGGCTGTACAGCTGGTGGCGCAGCCCTCGGTGTGAGCTCTCACCACGAGCCTTCCCGCTTGGGCCCGCCTGCTGACGACCCCTCTTGCCTCCTCTCAGGCGGTGGTCTTCCCCATCGCATTGAATCACCTCTTCGAGACGCATGGCTTTGCCTTCGCAGTGCGCCTGAGTGCGTCTGCCCGTTCCCTCCACTCCCCGACGCCGAAGGAACCGCTCGCCGATCCTGTCCCTCCGCCGGCTCGCCCCTCCCGCGCAGTCGCATACCTCCACACGGGCCTACTCATCCTGGCCAACCTCCTCATGCGCCCGCGCGACGACATCCCGCCGCGCAAGCCGCCACCTGTGGCGCCACAGATCGTGTCGTTCCTGCGTCAACCTCAGACTTGGTTCGCCAGCCTCGGCTGCTCGTTTGTCATGCTCGGAGTGCGCCCTGTTTCTCGCTTTCACTCGACCTGCAAGAGGTGCTGACTCCTTGATGCAGATGTTTATCCCCGTGCGTCCGACCCCCCGACGGCTTCGACTCCCCGAACGTCGCGGCGTGTGCTCGGCGCGGTCGCGAGCTGACGCCGGCTTGACTTGATCCTCTCTGCTGCGCAGATCTTCTACGTCCAGATCTTCGTGAAAGAGCACGGTGCAAGCGAGACAGTCGTCCAGTACGCGGTGCGTTCGTCCTGCCGAACCTTGCTCGGCGCCTCACGTCCTCATCACGTCGAACTGGCGTCCTTCATACACCCGGACGCCTGCATTAGCGTGCGATCACAGACGACTAACTGTTCCCGCTCGACAGGCTGCAATCCTCAACGGCTCCGCTTGCCTCGCTCGCGTCACCGTCGGGTTTGCGGCCGACCGCTGGGGCAACCTGACCGTCGCCCTCCCGACAACACTCCTGATGGCCGCCGTCATCTTTGCCATGTTGGGCGTCTCCGACTCCGCAGGCGCAGTGGCGTTTTGCGTCGTGTTCGGCATCGCGAGCGGCGCATGGGGTGCGTCCGCGAGCTCATAATCGCCGCTGTCCATCAGCGAGCGCACGATACTGACACCATCTTATGGCCCCCTCGCCTGCAGTGACGATCATGGCCCCCTCGCTGATCTCGCTGTCGGCCAGCGTGCGCGAGTTTGGGTGCGTCTCCCTCTCCTCCCCTCGGTCCTTCGCCTGCCCTCGGCTATGGCTTCGGCTCGCAGATATCTGCTCCCTCAGCACGTCTCAGCCAGCCCCTGACTCTCTTGCGCATCCCACACAGCGTTCGCTCCGGCGTCGGCTTCCTCTTCGTCTCGGTCGCAGCGCTCATTGGCTCCCCAGTGGCGGGCGCCATCCTGCGGGCGACGCCATCAAGCACGGGCACCAACTACACAGGCGTCTGTGTCTTTGGTGGGTGTGCGGTGCTCATCGGGACGGCGTTCCTGTCGGCCACCTGGTGGCTTCAGCTCAAACGCAAAGGGACGTGGAGGGTGTGAGTGCACGAGGAGCCGGTCGCCGAATAGAGCGCAGAGTTTATAGAGGTAATGATGCATGCGCACGCACGCTCGAGAGCCTGGATCTGGTCAAGGGAGGCACCCCGACGAGCTAAAGTCGTCTCGAGTCGCTTGAGAAGGTCAACAAGCTTGACGCCGTCTCACGCGTCGTTCGCTTCGTGCTGGGCGATGACGAGCGCCCGTTGGCTCTCGAGCAGCTCGATGCGAGCGCAAGGCAGTCCCAGCATTGCGAGGGTCGAACAGCGCTCAGACGGGTTCGCAGGGCCGCACGGGCACCCTTCCGAGATCTCGCGGCGTCGGTGCCAGCACAAAGTGACGAAAGCGCATACGCAGAGTGATGACAGCGTTCTACTGATCTCCGACCTTCTCCTCCTCGCTGCCCGACGAGCTCCTGTCCTTGACCTTCTCCTCGATCCCAAAGTTCTCCTCGTCCGTCTCCCACGTGAGCGGCAAGTTCTGCAGTCCGAGCGAGAGGAGGAAGCCAAGCCCGCCGATGCCGATGAGAACTTGCCACAGGACGACCAGCGTTTGGGCAAACGCGTCTTGCACCTCGCTGCGAACCGGTTCGGCACTGAAAGGTGGATGGTGAGAGGGTCAGCGCGATGACAGACCGCCGAAGAAGGGCGCGGACCGACGCACAGCATCTTGATCTGCGGGATGAGCGCGTAGGCCGCGTCGCCCGTGACCTCGCCTCCGTACTGTGCCGCAAATGCCTCGGGGAGCCTCCCCCCGAGCTGGTTGGCAAAGACGGTCGAGCCGATGGTGATGCCCACGGTCTGGCCGAACGCCCGCACGAAGCCGTAGAACGTGATCTGCCGATGGCAGGGTGAAGCGTCAGGGGCTGGGCCGAGGCGGATTGCGCGAGAGAGGGGAGAGCCACGCACCGCGTACGGCTGCTGCGACGGCTTGAGCGGGGCCAGAATTGGGAACTGCGTCCCTGTATAGAGCAATCCGAGGCCGACGCCGACAATGACGGGGCTGCGAGGCGGCAATGTGCAGGAAGGAGGGGAGGAGAGGGCGAAGACGGAAGCGCGAGGGGAAGGCTGAGATCAGCGAGGTTCTACTCGACCGTCAAAGACGCTGCTTGTGTCTGGGCGGGGGCAGGGTCTCGACCCCTCGCCGCACTGGGGACAGAATACTCACAAGGCCGCCCACATTGCCGGGCCCGAGTCGTACTCGATGAGGCTCATGAGCCCGAATCCAATGGTGACGAGCGCCCATCCGAGCGGGTTCTGCAGCCAGTAGTGGCCCGTGATGGTGACGCTGGCGCCCATGATGATCGCAAAGGGCGCAATGGTGAAGCTGATGGAGAAGATCTTGACGCCCGACTCGACTGCCGAGTAGCCGCGCATCTGTCGATGCGCCGGAACGGGTTTGCGTCAGTTACGGTGCACAAGGCGTGACGAACGTGATCAGACGAACCTGGAAGTACGTCGGCAGGTAGTACACTACGCCGAGCATGGCCACCGCATGGAGGAAGGTCGTGAGGTAACCGAGGAGCGCGTTGCGGTGGACGAGGATGTCGAACGGCACCGTAGGGTGCTTGACGTACGACCGCTCGATGAGCACGAAGGCGATCATGCCCAAGAGGCCGAGGATGAGCGGGACGAGGACGCGGAAAGACGACCAGGAGTAGGTCGAGCCGCCCCACGTGAGGCCGAGGATCGTCGACGTCGCAGCGGCAACAAAAATGATGTTGCTGCGAGACGTGAGCAAAGGGGCTCAGTAATGGCTCAGTAATGGCTCGAGTGCCCCAAGAAGCGTGAGGGAGTAGAGGGAAGGGAGACGGGGGTCGAGCTCCGAAAAGGACACGAGGCGAGAGTGACGCACTAGTAATCCATCTTTTCGAGCTTCTGTTCCATCGTGAGTTTGGGGCTCTTGATCTTCATGAAGAAGATGGTGAGGATCAGCGCAATGCCGGAGAGCGGGAGGTTCACTGCGGCATCGAGAGCGAGGTGAGCGACTTCGCGTGGTGCTCGACAGCAGCCTCGCGCGCCTCCTGATCGCTAGAGGAGAGCCACGCACAGTAGAACAGCCACCTCCATGCACCGGCAGAAGCGAGAGCGCCGCCGATGGGAGGGCCGAGCGTCGAGGCCTGTTGGAGCGCGCGCGCGCGAGGTCAGCCTCAGGCCTCGGTGTCCAGCCGGGACTGGCAGACGACTCACAAGGGCCCACACAGCACCGATGATGCCAAAGTAGTTGCCCCGCTCCGCGAGAGGGACGAGATCGCAAACGATAACCTCGACCATCGTGAGGATCGCGCCGCCGCCGACGCCCTGGACACTGCGGCCGCCAATGACCATGGCCATGCTCTGCGCTGCGCCCGTGAGAGCACTGCCGAGGGCGAAGAGGAGGATGGCCACGATCATGATGGCGCGGCGACCAAAGATGGCGGCGAGTCCGCCGGCTGCGAAGGGGTGGACGAGGTTAGCGGCTATTACCCGCCGAGCGAGGCACATCTACAGGAGTGGGACGTACTCCAAGGAACCAGGGCGGTACTCGTGAGGGCATAGGCAGAGCTGCGCGGAAGAAGAGCGGTGAGCACGATCGATGGTGGTGAGGGGGGGTTGCGGGTGAAGGCTCATGAGCACTCGAGTCAGGACTCGGGCGTCCTGCCCAGACCACGCCTCGGTAGACATGCTCGGGGACCATCGATGTGACGATGTGACGTACCCAACCCAGGAGAACTCGGCAGATTCAAACTCGGCGGCGACTGCACGCGCGGGAAGACAACGCCGGTCAGCGTCAGGCTCTTGGTCACAGGAACGGGACAGGACGTACTAGACGGCAGAGCAGTCGAGACCGCCGTGAGGTCCATCGCCGAAAGGAAGCAGCAGCAGCAGAGGGTTGCGAAGATGAGCCAGAAGCGCGCGTCCTTGGGACGGGTCTGCGGCTTGCCTCCTTCTCCTTCTTGAGCGGGGGTCACGGACGCGTCTTCGGCGACGGCCTTGTACTGGACAGTCGCGACCTGAGTCGAGTGCGTCGAACGGGTCGAGTGCGTCGAGTGCGTCGAGTGCAGAGGTGAGCCTTTTTCGGGCGGCGTGAGCGAGTCGGGCGACGTCGACGACATGATGTGAGGCCGAAGTGCTCGAGAGCGAGTGCAGACAAGAGAAAGAAGCGTGAGAGAAGCCAGGACGAGGAACCAGAGAGGTCGACGAGGGCTTCGGAACGTCGATCATTGACATTTCGCGGGGTCGCACACTATGCGGGACGGCGACGTCGAAGCCGCGCGCAGGACGCTCGGGAGCCGGAGGCAAGATGTCAGGATGTCATCAAGCTGACTGACAAGCGGGCTCCGGGAACTGTGGACATCGTCGCACTCTGCGGCGGAGGCGGCGCTTGAGCCTCCGGAGCGAGCGGGAGCGGCACCCGGCCTCGGAGACAGAACGCGATGCACGTGACCCGAGCGCACAGGCCTTTGCAGCACCCTCTCGTTCAGGATGTCCACAAGTTGCGCGCCGTCCACCACGTCGTGTCCTTGTCCTTGACCTTGCGCACAAACTTGAGGACGAGCGCGTCGCGCTTCTTCTTGTCGCCGCCCGTCAGGTCGTCGATGTAGACGCTCATGTCGGCCTCGAGCCAGCGCGGCTTGAGCGAGAAGAGCTCGGCGAAGCGGGCGGCCGGGTCGGGCGAGAGTGACGAGGGCGGGAGGTACTGCACGGTCGAGACGGGCGGCGGGCGGTACAGGTGCAGGCCCTGTACGTGTGGCAGGTCACAGGTCAGCAGACGCCTCTTCTCTAGGAAGCCACAAGAGTGCAAGCGTACGGCGAGAAGGGAGAGCGCGCAGACGGGAGCAAACCCGCCTGCGAGGCTCTTCCACTTCGCGAGAAAGGCGTCGTGCGGTTGCTGTCCAAACTGCGAGGGTCGGAGCGTCAGCATCTCTTCACGGTTCCCTGTAAAGAGCATATGACTCACGCCACCCTCGGCGAGCAGAACGACGCCGAGCTCCTTGACGAGCTGCGCCGCGTCAAGCCTCCATCGCTTCTTGCCGCCGACCTCGACTGGCTCGCCAAACCATCCCAGCAGCTCACGCGCGACGTCCTCGTTGCCGCACTCGACCGCGTCCAGCGCGTCGAGCAGGTCTGCTTCGAGCGCCTCGGCGTGCACGGCCTGCACTGCGGCGGCGGCCGCGGGCACCGACGGCTTGAGCTCCTTGCCCTTGCCCTTGTCCTTCTTCTTCGTTGCGCCGCCCGGGTGCGCAATGTCGGCGGGCAGTGGCAGCGACGAGAGGACCGAGGGGAGGACGCTGAGGAGGAAGGACGGCGGGAGGGGCCGGAGGAAACCGTCCAGCGTCACGACGCGCCGGCGGGAGAGCGCCGTGCGGATCTCGGCGTCGGACGCTGGAAGTCGAGAACGAAGAGAGTCGAAGGTGAGGCGGGGCGCGGTGCCCTGCGTCGGGGTTTGAGGCGAGAGTCAGCTCGGGAGCGCGAGTAAACGCAACAGAGTGAGGGCGACGCACCTGCTTCTTCGCATCCTCCTCGGCAGCATCACCCGCATACTCTGCGCCTTTGAGCAAGCTGTCAAGCTTGTCGACGCGCGCGACGCCCGGGACGGCCTCGAGCGTCTCGTGGAGTACCGCCTCGATCTCGATGGCCTCGTGCCGCGCCTTCTTGCGCGCGGGCCCCTCCGCCTCGTCGTCCTCGTCACCTTGGTCGTCATCGTTGACAGTACCCTCCTCGGCGGCGGCGACGAACCACTTGCGCCGCCCCGAATCGGTCCCCGTGCCGCTCGCGCAGACGCACAGCGAGTTCGAGTTCTGCACGCCGCGGATGGCGTAGGTCTGCGTCTCTGTGACGAGCACTGCCGAGTCTGCTGGGTCGCCTCGCAGCTCGAGCGGCGGGGCGGAGTCGTCGGAGGCGTGAGAGTTGACGAGGGCGAGGAGAGCCGGAGGGAGCGCGAGGAGTTGGTACGACGTCGCGCTCGATGCGGGAGGGTCGCGGGCCTTGTCGGCGAAGACGATGAGGCGCTCGTGCGTGGCCAGTGGAGCCATCTCGTCGCTGTGTCGGTGCGAGGGGAGTGGACGGAGGGGGGCCAGTCGCGTCGGGCGCGTCGGGTCGCGTCCAGTGGGGGGTTGGTTTGACGACTCCTCCCTCGCGGCTCCCCAGGCGCCAGGCGCAAGCTCGATGCGGTGCTGTAGCCAGCTAGAACCGGCAGCACCCCGCTGCCCCATCTTCCAGTTTGCGAAGCGCACTGCAGTCGCCTCTCATTCTCTCATCTCTCCCGAAGGCCCCTTGTCGACGCGTCCTAGCTCCCGCGCTCGCTCTGCGGCTCTGCCTTCGGCACTTTTCGACTCGGTTGACGGTGCCGAGCTGAGTCCGCGCGACCAGCGACCCAGCTGTGCCCGCAAGCGGATCGCCGGCGGGCTTGCAATCGGACCTCCGATGCCCTGCTCCCCTCCCTCCTCGCATTCATCACCCACAGAGTCTGCCATTGCGAATCAGTCAAATCGTCACGGCGACTCACTCACCCGCACGTATCCACCGCTAGAGCACCAGTGACGGCCTGCTCCCCAGCGACCCCATCCCCGCCTCCCCGCCCCGCCCCACCCGCACGGCGCCGGCAACCAGCACCCCCGTGCAAGTCACCGACGACGCACTGCCGACACGAGCAGCATGCCACCAGAGCGTACTGCCGGCAGCCTGGCCGAGTCGGTCACGCACGGCGTCCCCCTCAGCAGTCACGGAGCCGGGCATGCGCCCTCGTTGGTGCGCGGAACGGTGCGCTTGCCTTCCTCGCGCCCTGCCGTGTCAACACTGCTGACCATGCTTTGGCGTGCTGGCAGGCCTGCTCTGCTTGCAAGAGGCGCAAGCTCCGGTGCGACGGTGTTAGGCCAGTCTGCGGCGGCTGCAGCAAGAGCGCCGAGGTGCACGGCGACGACCCCTCTGCTGTGCCTAGCTGCGTCTACCCAGAGCCAAAGGTTCGCGCTTCGCCCCTGGGCAAGCTGCAGAGGGCGAGTCTCGAGGCCGAGATCGGTGCGTCCTCCTTTCGCCCATCCTGCTCAACGCAGTGCTTCCTCCACGCGGCGTCGAGCTGATTCCCGTTGACAACGACACCCAGCCGAGCTCAAGGCAACGGTTGCGCAACTCCGAGCGGCCGCTGCGCTTGCGCCGGGCTCCGCAACTGCTCCAACCGCACCCGTCGACCTCGCGGCCGGCACACGATCGGGTTTCGCGGGCAGCCCCTTCTCTGGTACCATGGCGTACGATTTCAGCTTCGAAGACCAGTCGTCAATCCTCTCGAATCCGGCCGCCTTTCTGACGGGACCGCAGTCTCGCTCTGTTAGGCTGAGCGGGCCTCCCCCGTCTGGCGAGGCGTGGCTGCCGATCATGGCGGGGTCGGTACCGGGCCTCTCGCCTATACCGGCGTACAGCCCTTCGAGCAGCGCAACATCGCCTTTCACGCCCCCGGACCCTCTCCTCGAACTGATCTATCCAGGCTGGCCGCGCGACCTCCCTCCGCCAGAGCTCACGCACCGCCTCGTCGAGGTCTTCTTCTCCCGCCCGCACCAATGCATCGGCATCGTCGACGCCGCGAGGATCCGCGCGGCGATGCGTTTGCCACCGACGAGCTCTGCTTTCCCTCACACGGCGCTCCTGCACGTCATGTGCGCCATCGCGTGCTTGATGGTGCCCGACGACTTCTTCAGGGGCGAGGCGCCGTACTGGGGCACGGCCAAGCCAGGCGACTACCACGTCGCGCGGTGCAAGGTCCGTCCGTCCGTGGCGCTCTCCCTTCGCCTCTGCGATCGCCCTGACCTGGGCCTCTTTCTCCCAGATTGCCATCGAGGCGAGCCTGAACGCGACGTCGCTGTTCCACATCGCACAGGTGTACGGCTTGTTGTGCTTCTGGCTGTACTCTCAGGCGAGATGGGTGCGTTGTCCCCTAGCCCGCGCGCTCGTCCCTCTCCCATGCACACCCCTAACGCTGTTCGCCGCGCGCGCAGATCGAGCTCTGGCAGTACTGCGGCCTCGCGACCCGCATCACGACACCTCTCGGCCTGAACCACGTCCGAGCCGCATCCGACTCGGCAGCAGACCCGGCCGCGGCGCCCTACGAGCCGCACCTCCTCGCCGACACGGACGACGAGGCGCACCTGCGCGAGCGGGCGCTCACGTTCTGGCTCGGCGCGTTTGTCGCTGATCGGTTTGCGAGTGCCAGTACGGGCTGGGCGTGCAGCCTCGACAAGGGTGCGTGCCGCGGAACATCAACTGGACTGACTGTGGGCTCGAGCTGACTTGGCGTTGTCTCCCGCCGCAGTCGACGTCACGACCGTCGTCCCGAGCGAGGGCCAGCCGTACCCACGCGGCGAGAGCGTCGCTGCCTCGCCCAACTCGCCGCACAACCCGGCCTTCTTCCTCGCGCACACTCAGGGCTGCGGGCCCGTGCAGCTCTTCATCAAGGCCGTCGTCCTTCTCGGCGACGTCGTGCAGTACCAGCACCGTGCACCGCACGCCAGCAGGACTGTGAGCGGATTTGCGCTCAACGACAAGATTTCAGACCTGCGCTTGACGTGCGTCGCGATGTCTGCGCTCGTCAGTCTCTCCTCGACAGACCGCCCTGACGTGCCCTCCCACCCCGCGCGCAGCGACTCGTTCAAGCGCCTCGACGCCAACGTGCAGGGCTTCATGGCCTCGATTCCGCGCGAGTACCAGTTCCTGCACCGCCCACTCGGGGCCGGGATCGACGACGTCCTGAGCGAGACACGCCTGTGCCTCGTGCACGGCATGGCGCACACGAGCTCGATCCTCCTGCACGAGCCGTACGTCGCGACGCTCGACGAGGCCGAGCCGAGCTTGGTGCGCTGCGTGGAGAGCGCCAACGCGATTCAGCAGTCCATCCATTTGATCCTGGGTGCGCTTCTCGCGTAGAATGTCCTCAGCCCTTGCCTCTTTCTCGCTGACGAGAGGCTTCTCCCCTTCGCACAGGCACGTCCTACGACATTGCGCTCTTCTCGCCCTTCTTCACCTACGTTGTCGCGTGCGCCGGACGCACCTTTGTCCGCCTGATCGCGCTCAAGCTCGTCAAGGGCGTGCAGCACGGCGTCGGTGAGCTCCGGGGCAATATTGAAACGATCCTCAACGTGCTCAAAGCGCATCGGACTCCTCTTGGCGGCACGTCCTGTCCCGCACCTCGTCCTGCTTGCCCTCCCCTCTTCCGCGAACTTGACCAACGACTGACTGCCCTCCCTCGCCTCGCCTCGCAGACAACGCACACGCGCAGCTCTCCTCGATGGTCGCCGACCCCCTGCGGTGCCTCCCGCGCCCGTTCCTCCCCCTCGCGACCGTCCTCGCCCCAAACCCAACCTACCGCGTCCCGACCGCCCCGCTGCGGACACCGTGCGTCCGCGGACCCGAGCCCGCGGAGGAGGCGGCCGTCGCCACCGGTGCGCACTCCGCGAGCGAAGAGTCGCGGGGCGTGTTTGAGCTGCTCGAGGGCGACGCGGTCGGGGGCGCGGGGGCGCATGCTCGGCCGGAGGGCGCGACGTACGACTCGGGAGGAGGAGGGCAGTACCTTGACGCGGCGACGGCCGACGGCGGCGCAGAGTGGTACGCTGCGGAGGGCCTGGCGGGGCTGGAGCAGGTCCTTCAGATGCAGTGACTGGTCGGGGCGCGCGCACGGGGAGCGCTCAGCTCCGACGTGCTTCGAGCCGGTGCGTGCGCGCGGGGCGGGAGGCAGCTGTCTGACCCGCGGCGCTCTCCTGTCCTGATTCGCGAACATGCTGTGTTATCCACGAACAGCCGTGACTTGCAGGGCCAGCGTGAGGGCGGCAGCAAGATGCAGCGTCGAGGACAAAGGGAACGGTTGAGCGAAGCGTCGGTGGGCCACGGGGCGGCAGCTTTGGCACCGGTGGGCACAAGGGGGCAGTAGGGTGGCTAGACGTGTCGCACGAGCAGTAAGAAAGTACAGCGGTGCGCAGAGAAAGCGAGAGCGGGCAGGTGTGATCGAGCGAGGGGAGCCGGCCGCGGGGGGGAGGCGTGCAACCTTGCGCCCCGCCCCGCTGCTGCATCCCCTCTGTGTACGCAGGACCTGACCAGGACCTCTCACGGCTAGCCCGCACACAGACCAGGCAGTCACCCAGGCCAGACCGCCCCGCCCCGTCCCGCCCGCGCGAGCACTCACTCGGCTGCTCCTGCTCCCCGCCTCCTCGTTCCCCCCCCCCCCTGAGCCCTCTCCTCTCCTCTCCGCGTCCACACGCGCCTGAGCCCATGGCGCCCTCTGTCCCACCAAAGACCAACTCGCCCGTCATCCGACACCACCAGGCCGAGTTCACAGGTACGCGCCCACTCCCCCTTCGTCCGTCCCTCTCGTCCGCGCGAGGAGCGGACCCCCCCCCCCCTCTCGCGCCGCCAGCTGCACCCCGTGAGACCCGACGGGGGCGGTGGGTGCGCACGAGCGCGCGATCTGATCGCAGGCAGCCACACGATGCATCGCACTCTGCGGCGTCACCCTGGTTCCAACGCGGCGGACCGTGGGGCGGGGCGTGTCGAATGACGAGAAGCTCTTTCGCTTCGCTCGCTCGCGGGGACCAAGCAAGGGTTGGCTCTGCAGACCGCGAAGAACCTCACTGACAAGTCATGCCCTCGCCCCTCTCTCACTCTCTCGCGCCGTCGTCGCTCTTTGACCGTCGCCGCCGCCGGTTGTCGCGCCTCCTCCGCACCGTTGCCCACTCCCCACACGCCCTCTCGCCCGACCACGACCACGACCACGACGTCCTCGCGCCCGTCCCGCTCCACCCTGCCGTCATCGTCGCGCCTGCTCATGTCCCAATGCGACTCGACAATACGCCATCCGCCTCGCCCTCGTCCCTCGATTCACCCGACCCCTTTGCCTCGCCCGCCTCGTCCTACTTTGCGCCGCTCTCCGTGCGCACGCCTACGTCCGCCTCTCGACCATCTCCTCTCACCGCCCGTCGGCCGCTCCGCTCCGTCTTCTCGATCCCGTCCCTGCGCTCGGCCAAATCCCTCCCGTCCCTCCGCGCCTCGAAACGCGCGAAAACCGCAGGCGCACAACCCGTGTCGACCTTTGGCCGCACGCCGAGCACGAGTGGCGCGAACCCGTACAGCGCGACGACCAACGCAGGCCCCGGCGGCAGGGTCGGGGGAGGAGGAGGCGCCATGTATGCCTACCAGCAGCAACAGACGGCTGGCCCGTCTAGCGCCACCGCCTCGAGGGGGCCCGAGCCACTTGGTTCGTCGTCGTCGTCAGCATCAGCCAATTTCCGCCCTGCACGCTCAGCGCCGCCGCCGCCTGGCTCGTCTGGGACGACCGGCAGCCCTCAGTACGGCGCCAACGGGCACATCTACGAGCCGCAGCACAGCAAGCGCGATTCGTATGGCGGTGGCGCCGCGCGCTCTTCGTACGCTCCCTCGAGTGGCCGACCACCGTTCTCGAGCAATGCCTCGTCGTCGTCCTTTCAGCCGAGCCGCCCCGCGCCTCCGCTCCCGTCCTCGTCCTCGTCCCCCTCGCGACACCTGCACCAGCAGACATCGTCGTCTTCCCTCGGCGGTCGCGACAAGTGGGAGACGCTCAACGACGACAACGGTCCGCCACCCGTCGCGCCGCCCAAACGGCCTCCTCCCCCGCCCATGACCCACTCTCTCCGGGACCTCTCCGACGCGCTTCCCGCCCCGCCCGGCGGCGGCCGCGTCTCGCCTTACCACGGCGCGAGTCCCAATTCCTCGGCTTCGAGCCTCGCCGGCGGCGGCGGGGCAAACCCGGCCCTCAACGCCGGTCCGGGAGGACTTGGCCCCTCGTCCTCGGCGTCGGGCCCGCGGCACGCCCCGAGCCCCTCGATCGCGCAGAGCTACTCGCTCCTGACCGACCCGGCCACGATGGCCGCGACGAACCTCTCGATGCTCGACGGGTCCGCCGCCGCCGCCTCGTCCCCCGCCGCCGCAGCTGCAGCTGCAGCGCGCTCAGCCAGCCCGGGCCTCCTCACTGCAGCAGCGGGGCGCAGTTCCGGCAGCGCAGAGGACTACGTCTCTGCGCGCTCGGGCGCAACGGGCGACGCGTCACCCGGCGCGCCGTCGACGCCGTCGGGGAGCGCGGCGGGCGGGCACGGGACGCCCGGGGGCGCGAGCGTCGCGACGAGTGCGGGGACGGGCGGGCAGAGGTACAGCGGGGATCGGGACAGCGGTGGGGGTGGGGCTGCGGGCGGGACGGTCAAGGAGGGGAAGAAGAGCAAGGGGTTCGGGAGCTTCTTTGGTGCGTCGCCCGTCGTCTTCCCCTCTTGTACCGTGAGGTGCGAGGTCCGCTCGAGTACTGACACGTTGCGGAACCTCGCAGCGGACGTGTTTTCCAACACGGGCGGCGGAAGCAGCAAGAAGGTCGAGATCTCGACGCCGTACGACCCCGTTCACCTGACGCACGTCGGCTTCAACTCGGACACGGGCGAGTTCACCGTGCGTCTTCCCACTCACTCTCCGCTCGCCTTTGCTCTCTTCCTGGAGAGCACACGTGCTGACGCTTCCTCTTCTGCGTACCTCACTCCAGGGTCTCCCGAAAGAGTGGCAGCAGCTCCTCCAGAACGCAGGCGTCTCGCGCGAGGAGCAGGCGGCTCACCCGCAGGCTGTCGCCGAGATCGTCGCCTTCTACCAGGACGCGACCAAGGGCATGACAGCGCCGCTCGGCACCGAGGACGACGTCTACATGCGGTTCGACAAGACGCAAGGGGGAGCCTCGGGCGCCATGGCGCAGACGGCGCACCAGGGACAGGGACAGGGACAGGGCAAGCAGTCGACGTTTGAGGCGCCGCGTGCTGCACCGCCGCCTCCCCCGACTGGCGGCGTGCGCAAGGCCCCCGCGCCCCCGCCCGGCGTCGCGCCCGTCCGCCCGTCGCCGCCCTCGTCGCAGCAGTCGCAGCAGTCGCTCGACCGCGCGCGGGACCTGCGCTACACCCAGGACCGCAGCCTCGGCCCGACGGCAGCGCCGCCCCCGCCGTCTCGCTCGCCGAGCGGCAATGGTCCGGCCGACTCGCTGCACCGCTCGCAGAGCGAGCGAGTGTCTCCGACGCCGACACCGCCGCTCGCGCCACTCAGCAAGTCGCCGCTCGACCGCGCTCAGAGCCAACGCGCGCCGGGCTCGTCTGCGTCTGCGCCGGCGCCGCCTCACCGCCCTGCGCCCGCGAAGCCACCCGGCGCTCCGAGTAGCAGCGGCGCGCTCGCCAGGAAGCCGTCACTCGCCGGCGTCGCTGGTGGCAGCAGCGGCAAGGCCGACGACGGCGCGCCGACCAAGCCTGGCGGGCCAGGCGCGCACCCGCGGAGGCGCGAGCCCAAGAACCGGGCGGGCAAAGACGGCGACATCGTGCAGCGGCTGCAGGCCATCTGCACCGACGCCGACCCGACCAAGCTGTACCGCAGCCTGGTCAAGATTGGGCAGGGCGCGTCCGGAGGCGTCTACACGGCGTACCAGGTCGGGACCAACATGAGCGTCGCCATCAAGCAGATGAACCTCGAGCAGCAGCCCAAGCAGGACCTCATCATCAACGAGATCCTCGTCATGAAGGAGAGTCGGCACGCCAACATTGTCAACTTTATCGACTCGTTCCTGTTGCGGGGCGACCTGTGGGTCGTCATGGAGTACATGGAGGGCGGCAGCCTGACCGACGTCGTCACGTGCAACATCATGAGCGAGGGCCAGATTGCCGCCGTCTCGCGCGAAGTCCTCCAAGGGCTCCGCCACCTGCACTCGCGCGGCGTCATCCACCGCGACATCAAGTCGGACAACATCCTCCTCTCGATGCAGGGCGACATCAAGCTCAGTGCGTTCCCTCGCTCTCTCCCCTTCTCTCGTCTCGCTCTCTCTCCAGCGTGCGTGGGCTGACCCGGACTCGCGCTCGCCCACCCACCCGCTCACAGCCGACTTTGGCTTTTGTGCGCGCATCAAGGGCGACGAGTCGAAGCGCACGACCATGGTCGGCACGCCCTACTGGATGGCGCCCGAGGTCGTCACGCGCAAGGAGTACGGGCCCAAGGTCGACATCTGGTCCCTCGGCATCATGGCCATCGAGATGGTCGAGGGCGAGCCTCCCTACCTCAACGAGGCGCCGCTCCGCGCCCTGTACCTCATCGCGACCAACGGCTCGCCGACGATCCAGAACCCAGAACAGCTCAGCACCGTCTTCCGGGACTTTCTCGCCGTCGCGCTCGAGACGGACGTGGACCGCCGACCGGACGCGGCGGGCTTGCTCGAGCACGCGTTCCTCGCAAAGGCGGCGCCGCTCGCGACGCTCAACCCGCTCATCGTCGCCGCCAAGCAGGCTGCCAAGAAGAGCTAGCATCACTCCCTTCACTCTCTCCTCTGCCGTCGGCCTTCGTCGCTGTAGTTCACCTCACTCGTTCCCCTCCATCCGCTGTTGTGCAGTGTTTCTTTCCCCTCCCAGTGTGAGAGCGGCCGCGTCGGGAGCCGGACTGTCGCCGAGCCACCTCTTAAATGTGGTAGAGCGACAGGAAGTGATCAAGATCGCAGGCAGGGGCAGCGATGAACGCCGAAGCGAGCGCGCGAGGAGGAGAGGGGCGAGCTCTCCTCGCTCGAGGGCTACCGCGGCTTCGTAGAGGCTCAGGAAGCCTAATCCGACTCTCAGGGAGCCCAGAGATACTAGCCTGGCGCGAGAGACCGAGGTGACTCCCTCCCCGCCAGCAGCCGCCGGCCGCCGCAAGCTGGCTCCTCTCCATCCCCTCAAGCCTGCTCGCTCCGAGCTCTTGTGCCCAGAGAGACCGACTCCAGGCGTGTGCCCGATGCAGTCTGCCTGATGCCCGCTCGCTCCACCCGCAACAAGCAGCCGCCTCAGCCCTCGACCGCCGCCGCCGCCCCTCCCGCTCCCTCCGACAACCCGCAGCCTCCCCGACAGCGCAAGCGCAAGAGCGTCGCCTTTGACGAACACAACGACGAGTCCACCCCGCAGCAGCAGCAGCAGCCCGAGCCAGAACAGAAGCAGCCTGCACCGAGGAGGTGAGTCGTGGCCACTCTGGAGTCCTCGATGAGCCGGCACTGATGACTCGTCGTGTGCGCGTGAAACTAGGTCACGCCGTACTTCGACCGCCAACGCGACCGCTTCCAGCAGCGCGAGCAACCCTACCGGCCTCTCTGCCAAAGCCGCCGGCAAGCGTCGCGCAGTCTCGCCCTCGGCCGAAGACGCCCCTCCCCCTGTCGCCGAGTCCTCGTCTTCTTCCGCCGCCACTTCCAAGCGCCGCAAGCTCTCTCACGCCGTAACGGACGACAGCGCCATCCCTCGCGCCGCCGACAAGGACTACAACCTCCGCGCGCGCCCCTCCCGCAGCAGCACCGCCTCGACTCCCGCCTCGACCTCCGCCTCTGCTGCCAAGAAGCAGAAGAAGAAGACTCGCTCCTCCACCACCTCCTCCTCCGTCAACACCAAGCCTACCCCCGAGATGCCTCGCAAGGGCACCCGTGCGACGCGCGCCGCCAAGGCAAAGGCGCGCGCCATGGACGACGACGACGATGCCGCGTTCGACGCGCACCTCGCCGACGACTTCAGCGATGACGACGACGCCGCGATGGTCGATGTCCCGGTCAAGAAGCGCGGCTCTGCAGCGTCTGCGTCGAGGCGCAAGGCGAACGCGCCCGCTGCCGAGGACGCACCCGCCGCCGCGCCTCCTGCCGCGGAGTCGAGCGCTGCTGCCGCTTCTGCCGACGAGGGCAAGCGCGCGCCGGTCGCCGACGCCCGCGACGACGATGAAGATGGTGAAGAGGAGAACTCGGAGGACGACAACGACGAGGAGGTGGAGGACAGCTTCTCTGAGGGCGAGGACGAGTACGACGAGGAGATTGAAGAGTACGAGACGTCGCTCGGCCTCCACGGTGAGGAACGTGGCGAGTACACCGACGAGGAGGACGTTATCGACGCGCCTCGCACCTTCAACGCCGACGGAGATCCACTTTCGGAGCAGGCCGCCGCAGACGAGGAGGCGGACGCGGAGGCAGAGGCAGAGGCCCTCTTTGGCGCGCTCGCCGGTGCGGCCGGTCGCGCTGGTGGTGCCGGCGGTGACCCCGGCGGTGCCGGTGGCGCGCTGTCGGCGTTCCGCGCCCTGCACGGCATGATGTCGGGCATGTCGGGCCGCCTCAAGGGCCTCCTCGCGTCGCTCAAGGCGACCGACGGCGACGCGACGGCCAAGCTCCTCGCCCTGCAGGAGCTCGCCGAGCTCTTGTCGATCTCGACCGAGGACACGCTCGCCGGCTACTTCCAGATCGAGGCCTTCTCCAAGGAGCTCGTCGCCATCGTCCGCGGCGACTCCAACGGAATGGGCAAGGGCAGTGGCGGTGGTGGTGGCGGCGGCGAGGGGGCCATGACGGTCGAGGAAGCCATCGCGTTCGGCCTCGACCCGGCAGAGGTCGGCGCAGGTGGTGGCGGCGGTGGCTCGGACGACAACGATGAGCAGATGATGCTCCTCGCGTGCCGCTGCCTCGCCAACCTCATGGAGGCGCTCCCCGGCTCGGCCCACTCGGTCGTCTACGCCGGCGCGGTCCCGGTCTTGTGCGACAAGCTCAAGGACATCCAGTACATCGACCTCGCCGAGCAGACGATGAGCACGCTCGAGAAGATCAGCGAGGAGGTGCCGCATGCCATCGTGCGCGAAGGCGGCCTCTCGGCCCTCTTGACGTTCCTCGACTTCTTCTCGTTCCACGTCCAGCGCACTGCCGTGACGGCGGCGGCCAACTGCTGCCGCTCGCTGTCGCAGGACTCGTTCGAGCGCGTCGTTGAGGTCATGCCCATCTTCACCAACGTGCTCGGCTACTTGGACCAGCGCGTCGTCGAGCAAGGGTGTCTCGCCGTCGTCCGCATCGTCGACTCGTACCGCCACTACCCGGACAAGCTCGAGCAGCTCCTCACGGCCGAGGTCCTCAAGGCCGTGCGCGCGCTCCTCAACCCGGACTCGACCACGGTCGGCGTGTCGACCTACACCCAGAGCCTCAAGATGCTCACGACGGCCGCCCGCGCGAGCCCAGCCGTCGCCATCAGCCTCGTCGAGCTCGACATCGCCCACACGCTGTACCACCTCCTGACGGGCGTCGCCCCGCCCGAGTGGAAGAGCGACGAGGGCAAGCAGGTCCTCGCGCGCGAGACGACGGCCGAGGACGATATGCTCGTCATGCAGAACCTCGTCCAGCGCCCGAAGGAGCAGATCGCTGAGGCCCTGTCGTGCGTCTCGGAGCTCCTTCCGCCGCTGCCCAAGGACGGCATCTTCGACCCGCGCGCCTTCACCCCGGGCAAGGAGCGCTCGTCGTCGCGCGCGGGCAAGGCCCGCAAGGACGACTCGGCTGCTGCGCCGCCGGTGGTCAAGCGCGAGCAGGAGACGCCCGACCTCGCCATCGCCGCCGCGTCGACTTCCTCAGCCACCGTCGATGCAGCCACTTTTGCCTCGGCTGACCTTGCCGGGGATGTCAAGATGGAGGCTGCAGACGAGCCCGTTCCCGCCGTCGCCGCTCTCAAGGCCCCTGCCATGGGCCGCGGCGCGTCGTCGTCGTCGTCGCGCTTGAAGCGCTCGCGCGACCCCAACAAGGAGGCCCTGCTCGCCAAGCGCCTGGATCTCGTCTCGTCCGATGCGCCTGCCTCGCGCAAGCTCGTCTTCCGCCGCTTCGTCGCACTCCTCCTCCCCACCCTCGTCGACGTCTCGGCCGCGTCCGTCTCGCCCCAGGTCCGCAGCAAGGCAGTCCTCGGCCTGCTCAAGATGGTGCACTTCAGCGAGCCCGAGCCCCTCATCGAGGTCCTCTACACGGTCCCCTTCGCCGCCTTCATCTCGGCGATCCTGTCGAGCCGCGAGCACCAGCCGGCGCTCATCACCAACGCGCTGCAGCTCGTCGAGCTCCTCCTCGACAAGATGCCCGACGCGTACCAGTACACGTTCCGTCGCGAGGGCGTCATGCACGAGATCAACCGCCTCGCCAACGTCGACCTCGTCAGCGCTCCTGCGACCAAGTCGAAGCGCTCGTCGCCCGCTCGCACTCCGCGCGGCGGCGACGGAGACGAGCCGACGGGTGCTGCCGCAGCGTCTCGCCTCTCGCGCGCGCTCCGACAGCAGGAGCAGCCTGCCGCGGCGCCGGGCCTGACGCCGGTCGAGGCGCAGGCCAAGGACGCCGTGACGCTCCGCGCGCGTCACCTGCGCGACACGCACGGCGCGCCCGACTCGGAACCTGCGCTGCGTGCGCAGGGCGTCCTCGAGCGCATCAAGGCGCTCGTCGCTCACCTCGAAGCCGCGGCGACGGGCGACGCTGTCGACGGCTTGAAGGCCAGCGACGCCGGTGTCGAGCGCGAGTCGAAGGACGCGTTGGACGAGATCGCCGCGCTCTTTGCCGACGAGACGAACCCGCTGAGCAGCTTCGAGATGGTCGAGAGTGGGCTCGTCGAGGGCTTGCTCAAGTTTGCGACGGAGCAGGGCTTGGGTACTCGTGCGTTGCCACCCCCCCCCCCCCCCCCCCCCCCTCTCTCTCTCTCTTTGTCGAGCTGACTCATGCTGACCTCCTTCACCGGTCTCGTGCGTAGTCACGCCCGCCAAGCGCCAGGAGCTCGTCGCGCAGGCCTTCATGCCGCAGCTCACGGGCGGCAGCGCGACGCCCGCCTTTGCCGCCCTCGTCAAGCGCCTGCAGGAGAGCCTGAGCCGCCTCGAGGAGTTCGAGGTCGTCGTGGCAGCGCAGAACGCCAACGAGAGTGCGTCGTCTCTCTTTCATGGGACGTCCCCCCGAGACTGAGCTGACCACGCGCCCTCGTCACTGTGCGCGCACAGTCGACTCGCGCCGCAACGGGACGTCGATGCTCGGCCGACAGCTCAAGCTCCGCCTCATCGCCGAGGACCCCGACATCCCGCGCTCGTGCACCAATATCGTCGTGTCGATTCACGCCATCGCCACGTTCGAGTCGTTCAACTCGTACCTGCGTCCGCGGATCCTCGCAGCGCAAGCAGCGTCGGGCAGTGGTGGGGCTGGCGGCGGCGGCGCCGGTACGCTTTCGAGCCTGCTCGCTGCGTTTGCCGCGGCCGCCGGTGCTGGCGGTGCTACTGACGAGGGGGACGAGAGCACTGACGGAGGGATGCTTTCTTCGTCTCCTCCACCTCGGAGAACAGACCTCGGCGATGCTTCTGCGCTCGCTGCTGCGCTCACTGGCGCCTCTGCCTCTGCCCCTGCCGCCCCCGGGTCGTCGTCGTCGGCTGCGGCCGCGTCCGGGTCGAAGCCCAAGCCTGCCTCACCGAAGCGGAGGCGCAGCTCAAGGTTGAGCGGGAAGGGCGTCGACCCGCCCGAGGTCGACGATGAGGAGGAGCAGCAGCCCGAGGCGTCAACGAGCAAGGCCGCCGAAAAGCCCGATGTCGCTGAGTGCGTCCTCGTTCTGCCTGCGCTATCGCTCTTATACGGTGCTGACCCGTTCCATTGTGTTCCCAGGTCCGAAGCGATGGACGAGGACCCGTGCGAAGACGACGAGGAGGCACTCCGCCGCGAGAATCAGGACGTGCGTGGCCGTCCTTCCCTCCCGTCTGCACGGGCCTTCCTGCTCACACGCGCGCCATCTTGCAGCTCTTCGCCGGTTCGCTCGACGCACCACAGCTTCCGCGTGAGGACAAACCGGTGAGCCTCGAGGTGACGGACGAAAAGGTGGTCGCCAAGACGCCCGACGGCACCCGTGTCGCAACGCCCCAGCCGGCCAAGGCTGCCGACGCAGCGCCGTCCTCGTCCCGCCCCTCGCCGGCGCCGACGCCGCAGACGCGCGCCTCGTACGCCGCCGCGCTCAAGGCCGAGCCGACCGACTTCCACCTCGAGTTCTCGCTGGGCGGCCAGGACGTCAACCTCGACACGACCGTCTACGGCGCCGTGCACCGCTACGAGAGCCAGCAGCCTGCCGCGCTCCGTCGCCAGATGTGGTACAACATCTACGACGTCAGGTACCGCAAGGTCGAGGGCGCGGCAAGGCCCGACGAGGATGACGCCAACGCGCTCGGCGACCGCAGGCGCCGCGAGGGATCCATCTTTTCCAACATGCCCAAGTCGATCCCGACGGGTTCGCAGCAGGCCAAGATCCTCCAACTCCTGCACGTCCTCCGCACCGTCAGCGCCGACTACGGTGAGGTCGTCGGCGGAAGCAAGACGGCGGGACTTGCCGACACGGCTTTCGTGAACAGCAAGCTCACGGCCAAGCTCAACCGCCAGCTCGAGGAGCCCATGATCGTCGCGAGCGCGTGCCTCCCCGACTGGGCCGTCGACCTCGCGCAGTCGTTCCCCTTCCTCTTCCCGTTCGACACGCGCTACACGTTCCTCCAGTCGACCTCGTTCGGCTACGCGCGCCTCATGCAGAAGTGGGTCGGCCAGACGCGCAGCGACACGAGTCGCCGCGACGAGAACCTCGGGTTCCTCGGCCGCCTCCCGCGGCAAAAGGTGCGCATCTCGCGCGACCGCATCCTCGAGTCGGCGTTCAAGGTGTTCGAGCTGTACGGCTCGTCGCGCGCGAGCCTCGAGGTCGAGTTCTTCGACGAGGTCGGCAGCGGGCTCGGCCCGACGCTCGAGTTCTACGCGCTCGTCAGCAAGGAGTTTGCGCGCAAGGCGCTCGGCATGTGGCGCGAGGGGGACCACACAGACGAGTCGGAGTATGTGCACACACGCACGGGCCTGTTCCCGCTCCCGCTCGCCGACTCGACCACCGACGCGGGCAAGAAGGTGCTCAAAGTCTTCCGAATCCTCGGCCAGTTCGTCGCCAAGGGTAAGTTTTCGCGTCTACGCCTCCTCGGAAATGCATCCTTGCTGACGCCTCTCGTGCGCCCTCATCTTGCAGCCATGATGGACACGCGCATCATCGACGTCAACTTCAGTCGCACCCTCATGCGCCTCGTCCTCGAGCAGGATGTGCCGCTCACCATCGCGAGCGTGACGGCCGTCGACCCCGAGCTTGGCTCGTCGCTCGCCCACCTCCAGGAGTACGTCGCGGCCAAGGACGAGATCGAGGCCGACGAGGCCACGTCCGAGAGCGACCGTCGCGCCAAGCTCGACGCGGTCCAGGTCCGCGGCGCGAGCGTCGCCGACCTCGTCCTCGACTTTACGCTCCCGGGCCGCGACATTGAGCTCAAGGAGGGCGGCGCCGAGATCCCCGTCACGCTCGACAACCTCGCCGAGTACATCGAACTCGTGATCGAGTGGACGCTCAAGCGCGGCATCGAGGCGCAGATCGCCGAGTTCCAGCGCGGCTTCTCGACCGGTGCGTCGTGTGTCTCGGGTCTCGGAAAAAGGAGACGGAGTACTGATCCTCGCTCGTCTCGTCTCGACAGTCTTCCCCGTCCGCGACCTGCAGACGTTCACGCCCGCCGAGCTCGTCATGATGACGGCGGCCGTCGAGGAGGACTGGAGCGTCGAGAGTGCGTCTTCAGCGCTTGCATGCCGTCGGTGGACTGTCCTGCTGACCCTCATCCCCGCCGCTCGCTCACAGCGCTCACCAACTCGGCCAAGGCGGACCACGGCTTCACGATGGACAGCCGCCCGGTGCGGGACCTGTTCTCGATCATGGCCGAGTTTTCGCCCGACGAGCGCCGCGAGTTCCTCTCGTTCATCACCGGCTCGTGCGTCCATTTTCTCGCCCTCCTGGAGGAAGGAGCAAGTCGTGCTGACGCATCTGCTCGTCTTGACAGGCCACGCCTGCCGATCGGTGGCTTCAGTGCGCTCAGCCCACCGCTCACCATCGTGCGTAAGGACGGCGGCGATGCCGCGCTTCCCTCCGTCATGACGTGCGTCTTTCGTCTCTCTCTCTCTTCCTCTCGGCTGTGAGCACGCGCTGACACGCTCCTTTCTCGCTCATGAACAGTTGCGTCAACTTTGTCAAGCTCTGCAACTACTCGACGCGCGAGATTGTGCGCGAGCGCATTCTCATGGCCGTGCGCGAGGGCGCCGGCGGGTTCCACCTCAGTTAGGATCCGCCACCCTCTCTCTCTCTCTCTCCCTTCCCCCCGGCGCTTGCTGTCAGTTCCGCCCCTTGCCCAGCCCTTCTGCTGTAGATGCCCTCTCCACTCGTTCCCCTTTCCCGCTTGTACCGCTTGTCTCGACGATGCAACTCGCGCTCTGTCTCTCTCCCTCTCGGTTTCAGACAGACGCTTGCCCTCGCTCCGAGCCACGAGAGACGCCGAGAGAGGAGTAGCGATGTCTAGCACCAAGACTGCGAGAGCTCTACTTATTCGACGCGCACGAGCCTGTACCGCCCCGCGACCCTGAGGCCGACAGCGACCGCCGTGCCACCAATCGCGAGTCCGCCCACCACCTTGGCCGCCAGGTCAAGCATCCGGCTCTGCCACTCCCTCCTGCGGTTCACCTCCTCGTACGCCAACCCGGGCCTGAACGTCGTCATGCGGTACAAGCTCTCCCACCTCCCCCCGCGGTCCCTGGTCGGGTCGGACCGGTCCCGCTCGACCGCAAAGAGCGGGAGCGCGCACACGCGACTCAGGACAGAGTCGAGGCTCAGGCGGAGGAGGTACAGCGGGGAGAGGACGGCCGAGGCCATCTCGGTGTAGTTGCGGTGCGCGAGGGTCTGGATCGCACGGAGCGAGGGCGCGCGCAGGAGGGTGTAGGTCGAGAGGGCGAGGCCGAGAGGGGTGTGCGCCGCGGCGGGGGGCGCGTCGCCGGTTGGTGCGCGGGCGGGGACGCACGGGAGCGCGGGCGTGACGGACGAGTAGGGGAGGGGGGAGGGGACGAGCGGCGAGGGCGAGGCGCCGAATTGGTCGAGGATCGACGACAGGACGCGCACGTCCTCGAAGCCGCAGTTCATGCCCTGGCCTGTGGTACAGAGTAGGCGGCGAGAGAGTCAGTCCAGAGGCGTGAAGAGAGAGCGTGGGCGGGCGGGACGCGCCGTAGAAGGGAACCATCGCGTGAGCGGCGTCGCCGATGATCAGGACCTTGTCCTCAAAGTGGTACGGCGAGCACTGAACGGGGTCCAGTCCGTCAGTGTGTGTGGCGGACACGACGAGAAAGAGAAGAGACGGTGGAGCGCACCTCCACGGTGATAAGCCCATCCTTGGGGTTCTCACGCCAGTAGCGCACAAGCGCCTCCTCGCCCATGAGCTCGAGCGCGTCGGAGAACTCGCGCCGGAACAGGTCAACGACAGGGTGGTCCGCGTCGAGCTTGTCGTCTGCGCCTGACTTGGCGCGGGCAGCGAGCTGGGCGTCGATGGTCGAAAAGGTCGAGTCGTGCGCAAAGAGGGTGAGGGTGAATGACTTGTCCTGCGTGTCCAGGATCCAGCCGGGGTAGGTCAGCTGCTGCACGTGACAGCAGGCCGAGCAAGCCGGCAGGCTGCAGACGCACCTGGTTGGCGAGCGCGATGAGCATGAACTCGCCGCGGGGCCAGATGTGCAGGTAGTTGGGCTCGAGGAGGAACGTGTCGTCCGGCCCTGCCGGGATCGACAGCTCGAGGTACGAGTGCGGCGCGTAGAACTGTCGGTAGTCGAAGCTGCGGTAGGGAGCGCCGGGGGGGCGTCAGCGGCGGGTGCAATGAGGGAGAGGAGGAGCGCGGACGCACCGGATGCGAGACCCGCGCATCATCTGCTGCCGCACGCGGCTGTACGCGCCGTCCCCGCCCAGGACAAAGTCAAAGTGGCGCTTCTCCGGCTCGGCGCCCTTGGCTTGCAGAACCACGTCAACGCCCTGGCCGTTGCGGAGATCCATCTCGCTGAGGCGCGTCTCGAAGCGGGTCGTGACGCTGCCGCGGCCCTCCTTTGGCAGCCCGTCGACGTGGTCGAGGAGGTGAATGCCGAGGGCGGTCCGCGAGATGGACCGGATGCACTCGCCCTCCTCCTCGTACCGGCCATAGTCCTGTCCCTCCTTGTCGACCTTGCCCTTGCCCTTGGCCTTAGCCTTCTTGTGGAGCATGCGCCCGCGCATCTCGATCCCCTCCTTGAGGACGCGCTCGACGAGCTCGTCGCTGACGCTGCGGAGGCCCTCGATGCCGCGCGGCGAGAGGGCGAGGTTGATCGAGCGGGCGCGCTCGGCGTGGGTGCCGAGGCGAGGGTCGGGGCGGCCTTCGAGGAGGGTGACGGTCCAGCCGCGCGAGGCGAGCATGGCGGCGGCGAGGGTGCCGACGAGGCCGGCACCGACGACGAGCGCGGTGCGCTCCTGCGTGTCGGTCATGACGGGTCTGTGGGCGATCCTGGTCAGCTCTGCGTAATCTCGCAGGTCACTGGTGCCGGGGGAGGCTCACGATCTAGGGAGAGAGTCGAGTGAGCTGATGACGCTGATCGAGGGGAAACCTGGGGAGCACTGCTAGGTGGCGCGGTTCCGTGGGCGCACTGTGAGTGCAGATGAGTGCGTAGAGTGGCACCGAGAGTGTGCCGGTCGATGTGAGCAGTCGAGGGCGAGAGCCACACATCGGGCCGCCTCCCTTGGCCTCCTCCGGACCCCTCTTGACTTCCAACGCTTCACTCGCCGCGCCTGCTTCACTCGCATGTGGCGCAGCTGACACTTGCTTCTCCGTCTCCATCTTTGCTGCTTCACGATCAAGCCCCGGCGGCTGTTCCTTGGAAGCTTGCCACGGCCCCCTCCTGCTCTTCTCTCTGGCTCCGACTGAGCGGCTCGCGCGCCTTCCACCTCATTTTCTTGCGACATGCTTTCTCTCCGTATGCTCACGCGGCTGGCTCCCAGTTCGAGCGCTCAATCGTGACGGTGGAGCCTCCGCCTGTCGCCAACGACTCGACGACACAGGCGGCTCCTCCCGCAACCTGCACCCGGGTTGCTGTCGCTCCCCTTTGCCGCCAAACTGTCACACCAAACGCAATCCGAGTTCCCTCTTGCCCGCCGTCTCGCTCAAGTCGAGTCCACCATCATGCCCTCCCCCGCCGCCGCAACCTGCATCGGTCGACCCTCCTAGCTCCGGCATCGTTTTCGCGGTCGATCAGCTGTAGAAAGGTCACTGGCACAGGCTCAACACCCGACAAAGCTCGTCTCCATCCCCATCTGAGCAAAGCTCGAGACGGACATCGGCGACAACGCGAAGGTGTCGGTTGCTCGTCTCGCCTTTGCACGTGTCCTCTACCTTTGAGGGTTCCCGCCCTTGGGTTCGACCCTTGTCCCAGCTTGTCCGACTCGCCACAGTCGGCTCAGCGGCTAGGATGCGGGATGCCATGCGGCCAAGGCGGTCGAGGCCGCGAGGACCACGGGCAGGGAGGGCAGGCCGTCGGGGCCTAGTCGAGGTCGTTGACGGGGCACTCTGCATCACTGTCGCCCTCTGTGCGCAGCACTGTATGCCTTGACCTCTCTCTCACTCACCAATCGGGCTGCCACGACCGGCACCCGGGGGAGGGCCCGTGCGAAGGGGCGGTCCAAAGCCAGCGAGCTGCGAGAGCGAGGACCGTCTCTGACGATGTTCGCCGACCAGAAGGAAGGCTGGACAGTTCTCAGCAACGTTGACACACGGTAGCGCGCAGCCTACAGCTTGCCCTCCCTCGCCAACCTCCTCACGACCTCTATCGCCTTCTCGACCCCCTCGCCGACCTTCTCATTGAGCTCCTCCGGTCCCATCCGCCTCGCCTCGTCTTCGGACACGTGCGGCAGCGAGGGGGCGAACGAGAACGTCAGGAGGAGGTCGCTCGAGGGCGGAGGGCCGTACGAGACGAGGTTGGTGATCCGGATGGGCGGGGCGGGAGCGGGAGGCGACATTTCGAAGTAGGCCTGTGAGAGCGCGGGAGTGGGCTCAGTAGCTGCACGGAGGTGGATCCAGACGGCCAGCGAGAGGAGAGAGAGAGAGAGAGAGAGAGAGAGAGAGACGGAGCGACGCACGATGGTCGGCGGGAAGAAGTGCACCTCCTCCTTGACCTCTGGCCCGTCATTGAACCGCACTATCCGCGTGATCTGCGCTCGGTGGGAGTACATTCATGCCCGCAGAGTCAGCCCGTGCGGTCGAATGGCTTGATCGGGCCTGAACGCCCGCCCCCACAACCGGGGTCCACCGCGCCGGCACGACGCTCCCACGCACCTTGTCCTCGTCCTCCTCGACGACCCTGCACGCCGTGATGGCCGGGACAAAGTCGCGCGGGTTGCGCGCCTTGATGCCGAGGCCGCGCCAGAGTTGGTCGGCGGTCAGGAGCGGGGAGGCGCCGGGGGGGTTGACCTGGCGGGTGGCGGCGAAGGAGACCATGGGTGCTCTCTGCAGGGATAGACTTGCAGACGTGGAAGTGCAGGAGCGCGCAGCGGGCGTACGGGGGAAATGGGGACGCGAGGGAGGGGGAGGTGCACAGGTGGGGCGCCCGGTGGCCCTTTGTTCCGAGTGAAAGGGCCCCTTCGCACACTCGCAGCGACGGCGTGCAGCAGACAACGAGATCGAGCCCACACCCGACGAAACCGCGCGCACAGCGTGGGAGAGAAACCGCAGACCCGCATTGCACCACCCGAAAATGAACGGACGCAACGCCAGCCGCAACATCCCCTCCGCGCACGACTCCAAGCACACAACCCACGCACCAGCCCCACGCAGACAGCATCGACCTCCGACCCTCCTCTCGCCACCCCGACGACTGGCCCGCACCCGCCGCACCGCCGATTCCGACTCAGACCCGCTGCTTCCTCCTGAGGTGGCTCGCGCCGCCATGCGCCCGCCCCGCCCTGCCACCACAGAACCACCGCAGCGCCGCATGCCAACCCGGCCTCGTCGCTCGTCGACAAGGAGAAGGGGGAGGGGGAGTGAGCACGCAGGGAGGCTGGCGGTGACGACGCGGAGGTCGCGGTGGAAGGGGGATTGTTGGGGAGGGAACGAGAGACGACGACGGAGACGGAGGCGACAGGGGAGAGGGAGAGAGTCGAACGACGGACGGAGGGGGAAGGCAAGTCGAGGGGGCGGTTGGAGAGAGAGAAGGGGGGGAGACGAAGGCCGCGGACGCGCGAGGACGATGGGGCGAGGCGCTTAGAGACGGCGACCGCGGCGACCACCCTTGCGACGGGTCGAGTCGGTCGGGACCGGGGTCACGTCCTCGATGCGGCCGATGCGCATGCCGGCGCGGGCGAGCGCACGGAGGGCCGACTGGGCACCGGGGCCCGGGGTCTTGGTGCCGACACCGCCGGTGGCGCGGATCTTGATGTGGAGGGCCGTGATGCCGATCTCCTTGCAGCGGGTCGCGACGTCCTGCGCGGCGAGCATGGCCGCGTACGGCGACGACTCGTCACGGTCGGCCTTGACCTTCATGCCACCCGTGACACGCGCGATCGTCTCGCGGCCCGAAAGGTCGGTGACGTGGACGAACGTGTCGTTGAACGACGCGAACTGCGGGGGCCAGGCAGAAAGGAGTGTGAGCGCGCGTCGCAGCTCTGCAGGCGTTGGAGAGAGGGCGGACTGACGATGCGGGCAACGCCGAACACGAGCTCGCCCTCCTTGACGTTGGGGCCGAGCGAGGTGTTCTGTGTGGCGGTTCCAGGTATTCAGGAGAACCAACGCAAGGTGTGGTGCAAGCGGGGACGAGGGGTTCGAGGAGGGGTGGACGGGGTCAGCGAAAAGTGGACCTCGAGTCGGGTCCAAGCCGACAGGGAGGGGCAGGGAGTGAAGGGGACTGACGGCGTCGGCGGGCTTGGCAGCAGCGGTCTTGGGGGCCATGGCGTCTGTGACGGAGCTTGCGGTTGCCTAGGGCAGGGGCGGTATGCTGGAGAGCAAGAGGAGCGAGGGCCGGGGCCAGTTGTGGGCCGCGGAGCTCGGCGCGCGCGCACACCCGTGCTCAGCCAACTCGCCCTCGCTCCTCACACAGCTCGTGCTCTGGCACCAGACCCTCACCAGACACCTCCTCACCCACCCGCTCACCTCAGGCCACCATGGGACGCAACCGCCGCAGCCGGACGCCGTCCAACCCGTGAGCTCGCTCTCGCGCTCCCTCACCATCTCATCTCATCTCTCCTCTCGTCCTCTCGCTCGCGTGCATGCGAGGGGAATGCCTACGCCTGTGCACTGACCGCTGATTCCCCGACTCGCAGGAAGAAGAACCAGGCGACCGACATCAAGATGAGGCGGTACAAGCGCGACATGGACCAGATCCACGAAGACATGAAGGACCAGGGCCGGGCAAAGTTCCAGGAGGACCTCGCAAAGAAGGACCTCGAGGACATCCCAGGTCCGTCCCCTCCTCGCGCCGCTCGATGCCAGCCAGCCCGTGCCGCTCGACTGACCCGCTACGCCCCCCACTTGCAGGCCTCGCACAGCACACCTGCGTCGCCTGCTCGCGCTACTTTGCCGACGCCGTCTCGCTCGAGACGCACCTCAAGGGCAAGCCCCACAAGCGCCGCCTCAAGAAGCTCGCCGAGGAGCCCTACACGATCGAGGAGAGCCGGAGGGCCGTCGGGCTCGGGGTCGACAAGGGCGAGTACGGTCGCAAGAAGGAGCGAGAGGCACAGGAGGAAGAGGAGCGCAAGAAGGCGGGGACGACGACGGCAGAGGCGCCCATGGAGGCGTGAGCGCGCACTGTGCGTGCGCTCTCGGTCGTCGGGTCGTCGGGTCGAGCAAGGTGCGGGTCAAAGCGTCGCTCGTCGCACGCCTGTCTCGTCGCCCTGCCCCGCGGTTCTGCCCCTACGCATATCCGCCTCCTCTCACGTCTGCTCGCTCCACCCTGGCGCGGAGCACTCGCACTCCGTGTGTCGCCTCGGCGCCTCCCTTCCTCCCCTCGTGCCCCTCCTTCCGCCCACCCTCTCTCGCCTATCCTCACGCCTTTCGCCCTCCCTTGCGGCACTAGACCTTGCGCTTGCACTGCGGCTGTTGTACCGATCCCTCACTCGCGCAGTTCTCCTTCACCCCTCGTTGTTCCCAGCTGGTTGTCCCACGATCGCGAAGTCCCCTCTCGCCTGTACGAGCTTGTGCAACACTGCGTTCCCTCATGCGAATTGTGAGTGCATGAGAGACGCCGTGACATCTATGGCTGACCGGAAGGCATCGAGACAGTGAGCAGAGAGTTAACGCCGCGGAGACGAGTCAAAGAGCGGCGCGGAGTTTGGGCGCGCGGTTGCGGCCGCGGCGACAGCGGTCATCGTGGCGCGCGGCGGGCGGGGGCGGCGCAGCGGCCGACTGCTCCTCTCCTCCTCTTTCCTTCCCCTCCACCACTCCCTGACTCGACACACGCCAGCCATGTCCAAGCACCTTCGAGACACGTTTGCCGCAAAGGAGGCAGAGGTGCGCACCCCTCGCCCCTCTTCCCCGCCCATCTCCCCTCCGCCCCCATCTCCCCCTGCTCGTCCTCTCGCTGATCGCTGTTCACTCCCCACGCTCCGCCCTGCCTCTTTACCCCCTGCTCGACACCCTCACACACGACACCCCGCCACAACAGAACTCGCCCGCCTTTGTCACATTCCTCACGGCGGGCTTCCCCTCCGTCGATGCCACCGTCCCCCTCATGCTCGCCATGGAGCGTGGCGGCGCCGACATCATCGAGCTCGGCGTGCCCTTCACCGACCCTCTGGCCGACGGCAAGGCCATCCAGGACTGCAACAACGTGCGTTCGACCGCCCGCTCCCCCCTCTCCCAGGGCGGAGGTGCTGATCGAGGACCTGTCCGAACATCCAGGTTGCGCTCGCTCAGGGCGTCGACTACAACCGGTGCCTGCAGTTCGTCCGCGAGGCGCGCGAGCAAGGTCTCAAGACTCCCGTCATCCTCATGGGTCCGCCACTCCCCATCGCCTTACAATGCCCTCTCTGCATCGAAGCTGACCCCCCTTGCGCCCACACGTACAGGCTACTTCAACCCGCTCCTGGCGCACGGTGAGGAGCGCGCGGTCCAGGATGCCAAGGAGGCGGGCGCCAACGGCTTCATCATTGTCGACCTCCCGCCCGAGGAGGCGGTCGAGTTCCGCAAGATCTGCACGCGCGAGGGGTGCGTCCCGCGAGGTGCTCTGTCTCCGTCGAACAGAGACAGGAGAGCTGACATGCAGGACCGCGCAGCGTGTCGTACGTCCCTCTGATCGCGCCGTCGACCTCGACCGAGCGCATCAAGTTCCTCGCGTCGATCGCCGACTCGTTCATCTACGTCGTGTCCAAGATGGGCACGACTGGCGCGTCCGACAAGGTCTCGTCGTCGCTCTCGAGCATGCTCGACCAGATCCGCTCGCTCCTGCCGCACGAGATCCCGCTCGCGGTCGGGTTCGGCGTCGCGACGCAGGAGCACTTTGAGGAGGTCGGCCGCGTCGCCGACGGCGTCGTCATCGGGTCGCAGCTCGTCTCGGTCATCAAGGACGCGGTCGGACTCGGCGAGGCCGCAGCGGCGAGTGCCGTCGAGGCCTACTGCCAGCGCGTGTCGGGCAACCGCGCGCGGACGGCCCCGCTCCCCAAGCGCGTCGTCTCGGACGCCGACAAGGTCAAGGAGGTCGAGAACGTGCAGGAGAAGGTCGGCAAGGCGGCGCGCTTTGGCGACTTTGGAGGGGCTTACGTCCCCGAGGCGCTGTACGACGCGCTCGAGGAGCTGACGACGGCGTATGCCGACGCGCGCGCCGACCCCGAGTTCTGGAAGGAGTGGGAGGCAGAGTTTGGGTACATCAACAGGCCGAGTCAGCTGTACGAGGCCAAGCGCCTGACGGAGCACTGCGGCGGCGCGCGCATCTGGTTCAAGCGCGAGGACCTCAACCACACGGGCTCGCACAAGGTGCGTCTTCCCCTCTGGCCTCCCTCTCCCTCTCTCCTCATTCCCGAACTGACCCACGGTGTCGGTGCCCTCCACAGATCAACAACGCGATCGGGCAGATCCTCCTCGCGCGCCGCATCGGCAAGACGCGCATCATTGCCGAGACGGGCGCAGGCCAGCACGGCGTCGCGACGGCGACCGTGTGCGCCAAGTTTGGCCTCGAGTGCATCGTCTACATGGGTGAGGAGGACGTGCGCCGTCAGTCGCTCAACGTGTTCCGCATGCGCATGCTCGGCGCGAAGGTCGTTGCCGTCGCGAGCGGCACCAAGACGCTCAAGGATGCCATCAGTGCGTCGAGCTCTTGCCTTTCTCTACGCGTTGCGGTCAAGTCGCTGACTCTGCGCGGTTCCGCCTCTTGCGCAGACGAGGCCATGCGCGACTGGGTCACCAACCTGACCAACACGCACTACCTCGTCGGGTCGGCGATTGGCCCCGCGCCGTTCCCGACCATCGTGCGCGACTTCCAGAGCGTCATCGGCACCGAGATCAAGACGCAGCTGTACGGCCTCACGGGCAAGCTCCCGACGGCTGTCATTGCCTGCGTCGGCGGCGGCAGCAACGCGATTGGCACGTTCCACCCCTTTATCAACGACAAGGAGGTGCGCATCATTGGTGTCGAGGCAGCAGGCGAGGGTGCGTCCACTTCACTGTCTCTCTCTCAGCACTTCGTCCCCTGACTCCCGCTTGCTCCCTGCCGCAGGCGTCGACACGGAGCACCACTCTGCGACCATCTCGCGCGGCACCAAGGGCGTCTTCCACGGCGTGCGGACCTACATCCTCCAGTCGACCGTCGGCCAGATCATGGGCACGCACTCGATCTCGGCCGGGCTCGACTACCCGGGCGTCGGGCCCGAGCACGCGTGGCTGCACGAGACCAAGCGCGGCGAGTACGTCTCGGCGACGGACGAGGAGGCCCTGAGGGGGTTCAGGGCGTGCACCCAGATGGAGGGCATCATCCCCGCGTTGGAGACGTCGCATGCCGTGTGGGCCACGATGAAGGTGGCAAAGACGCTGCCCAAGGAGGCCAACATCGTCATGGTGCGTCCCTGCGCGGCTTGCCTTTTCCGTGTCAAGGCCCGCGATGCTGACTCGCAGTCTCCCGCAGACCCTCTCTGGCCGTGGCGACAAGGACGTGCAGGAGATTTCCGAGATCCTCCCCGGAAAGTGGGCCGACAAGCTCGACTGGCGTGCGTCCCTCCTCTCTGTCCACTAGAGGTTCTCGAGCGCGTCGACTCACGCTCTCGTTCGCTGCGCAGACGTCGACGGCAGCGCCAACATCGTTAAGGACTAGACTGGCCTGCCGCCTGCCCTTTCTCCCCGATTTCCGAAAACGCCCTCCTTGGCCGGTGGCGAGCAGTAGAGGTTCTGCCGCGGTGCAGTTCATGCCGCGGCGCCGTGTGTAACATTGCGCAGCATATTTCGCAGTCTGTGCCAGGGTCTGTGGAGGACTGGCAGGAAAGGAGAGACACCGACGCGGGGTGCTCGACGAGGAGCGTGCGTCCGCGGACCTTTCAATTGCCCGTCTCCCCTCCGCGACTCGTTCGTTCGCCTCGGGCTTCCACCTCTGAACGGCGCGCTGCCGGATGCCGCTACTGTCGCTGGACCCTACACAGCTCACAGCGTCCGCCAACGCCAATTCGGCTCTGCCCACGCTCGTTGCCGTCTCGTCAGCCCTCGCTCCTGTCGCCGCCGTCTCGACAGCAGCCTTCACGACGCAGGTCAAGACCGTCACCGTTCTCGAGATTGTTTACCTCGCTGCGCCCACTACCACTGCGTCGCCGTCGCCCTCGTCGACTGCTGCGCTCGCCTCTGGGTCTGGGTCGGCGAGCGCGGCGGCGAGCAACCTCGCGTCCTTCGCGACGGATTCCTACGACGGGATGAGTTTCATGCAGCTAGGTGCGCCGCGCCTCGATCTGCCCGCAGAGTTGGGTTTGGCTTACAAGGAGCGATCCTGCGCAGGCGCCACCGTTTCCTCGGTCCTCCTCGTCGTCATTGTCGTTGCCTGTTTCGCCGCCATCTTCCTCCGCCAGGCGGGACAGATGAGGCGCCTCTTGGAGGCTACGGACGAGGAGGAGCTGAGCGACGTTGGCTTGGGGGGCGCAGGGCGAAGGACGGTCAAGAGGCCGGTCAAGAGGGGACGGCGGAGGGGAGAGCGGCGAGGACTCATGGGTGTGTTGCCGTCGCTTTTCTTGTGGCAGCTGGGCTCGAGGCCTTCTCGCGCTGACGAACATGCCGCTTGCAGCGCGACAAGCCGACTCGACGAGTGACAGGCACGGTTCAAGTTCGATGAGCGATTCGAGCGATTCGAGCGACGGCGACAAGCACGTCAAGCCGTAGCCATTGCTGCGCCTCCGTCTGCCTTTCGCGCGAGTGTTTTCGCTGGTCTCCCGAGAGAATGCAGAGACACAAAGACAGGGGGTGCGTGCGAAGAGGAGACCCCGTCCCCGCTTGGGCCTTCTCAAGTCCGCGGGCTTGCAGTGCTCGCGCCTCGTGCGCGCATCCCTGCACGGACGCAGATGCACGCGCTCCTCTTCCTCGTCTCTCTCCCCTTCGCACGCCTGGCGACAGTCATGAAGCGCCGACGCCTGCGCCCCATGTTCCGGCTCGCACTGCTCTGTTCGGCATGGCTGCTTGTGCCCGTCCGCGGCGAGGACAGCACCGAGGAGCCCCCGCTTGCCACACTCAGCGACATGCCCGAGCTTCCCACGCTGACTTCGAGCAGCGCAACAGAGGTGCCGTCGATCCCAGCGCAAATGGGCGCAGGCAACCGCGGCGTCCAGGCGTACCAAGAGCAGCAGTCGTTCACGTCGTCCCTCGAGGAGGCGCTCAGCAGCGTGGCAGCGACGATGACTGCGGCGGCACCCTGGGCGACGAGCACGACGGGGATGGCGCCTTTCAGCGACGGGGACGACACGGTCGTGGTTCACAGCGACGTGGGCATCACGTGCGTCGCGTCTTGGTCGTGCGTTTGTCGAGCCCCGCGAGGAGCTCACCTGAGCTCCTGCCAGCTACGCCTGTCCCAACAAGGGCGACGAGTGGGTCGTCGAGGACCTGACCGACTCGCTCTCGGCGCACACGGCGACCGGCGCTGGCTGCTACATGTCCTACGCGTTCAAGGGCGAGTCTCGCAGGTCGGGGTCCTGGTTATCCAGTCGACATGCTGTGCTGACCCCTCCTCATGTGCAGGCGACGGGATGCAGATCTGTGCGTCGCCGGAGAACTGCCCGGACAGGTCGCGTGGTCGCGCAGGACTGACTCCGTTTGGCCGGCAGACGGTGCGACGGGGACGGAGGGCGGTGTCTTTGGATGTTCGTGCGTCGGCTCTACCGCCTCCCTCGTACGCGTCCAGCCCTCGCTTACTGCCTGTCCTCGCACCCGCAGCGTCAGTGCCAGCGGCCGCAACTACACGGGCTGGTGGAATGCGTACGGCGCCTCGAACACTTTCCAGCCGTGAGCTGATCCTGTTTGATCAAGAGGGAGGCTCTCACGAGCTGACGACGTCGCTGCAGCTACCAGGGCTCGTGCGCGATGCAGGGCCTCGGGTGGGACGACCACACGGTTCAGCTCGTCAACTCGCCTTGTGCGCCTCGTCTCAGTCTCCTTGAGCCTGGTTCTCCTCCACAGCGGCACTCACCGACCCTGGGCTTCTTGCAGACCAACCCGGCAAGGTCTGGTTCACCGGTGCGGCCCCCTCCGACGCTCGGGCCGCTCGTTCGACTGACGCTGCCCCCCCCCCCCGCAGGCCTCCGCTTCTCAACCAACAAAACAGAGATCCCCTGGGAGACGCACACCTGGGACGCATGCTGCGCAGCGTACACCTTCCCCGACGGCGTCGCGACGACCGTCGAAAGCAAGCCGACCTCGACAGCAGCGAGCGGGAGCACGATCGCCGGGATGCGCTCCAGCACGGCGCTCTTTGTCATGTACGCTGCTTGGGCGAGAGAGTCACGTCTGAGCGCCTGCTAACACGCGGATGAACCTCGCAGCTGCGGCCTCGGCGCAGTCATCGTTCTCGCGTCCCTCCTCGTCGGGTGCGTTGTCTTCGTCGGCGAGCGGATCCCTGGCGCAGCAGCCAGGGGACCAAATCGCTGACCCCTCCTGCACGCAGCATGATGTGCTGCAAGAAGCGACCCGCCGCAGACGGCGCCAGCACCAAGACGGCCCTGCGCAAAGCCCTCGACAGCGACTCGGACGACTCGGGTCCGTCCTGCCTGTCTCACAAAGTTCGCAGAGCACGTCGACGAGACTGACTCGAGCTCGTCCGCACAGAAGAGTCCCAGCCTCTGCACGGCAAGAACCGCAGTCTCGGACGGCGGGGGCGACACAGCGACGACGAGTCGCGCTCGAGCGGAGGCAGCAGCGCAAGTCAGTGCGAGGGCAGCGACAGCGATGACGAGAAGCGGCACAAGAAGAGGCGGCACAGACGAAGGTAGCCGTGGGATGCAAAGTCTACGAATGTGACAACACGCCGTCTCCCCTATCTGTACATCTGCCCCCCGCACTCCGGTCTAAGCCTCGCTGTCGCGGTCGTCAAAGCTCGTCCGTCGCGAGTCGGGTCCGTGGAAATGCTCGTCGAGGAGGCCCTCTGCCTCCTCGTCGCGGCCGTGCTGGCCCCTGCCGGTGTCGAGCCCGTAGAGTAGGTAGTTCTCCCCAACGAGCGACTTGGCGACGAACTGCGGATGGGCGTGCGACGAGCGCGCCGGGGTCAGCAGGCGTGCGCAACGAGGGAGAAGAGACCTACGCACCATGAGTCGGTCAAGTCGCTGCGGTCGATCATGCACGAGGGTCAGCGACGGCTTGCAGCAGGGCAAAGGAGATCATGACGCACGTTCACGACAGCGTAAGCCTGCGACACGCCGGCCGAGAAGCGCAAGTAGTCGAGCGAGCAGATCGTCTCGAGGTTGACGTGCTTGGGCAGACCCTCGGCAACGTCTTCGTCACCGAGCTGCACCTCGTACCCGTATCCGTACGCGTGCCCGGACGCGAGGACTTCGGGCGACTTGAGGAAGCGTTCGAGCAGCGGGTTGTAGATCCAGGGGAGGGGCGTGCCGTGGTCTGCGCGCCAGGAGGACCGTGAGCAGGTCTGGCAGGGACCAGAGGGCAGACGGAGAGCGACGCACCGAGAGCGCCCGAGATGAGGTACAGCGTCGTGAGAACGTCTTGCAGGAAGCGCGGGTTGGCGAACTGGGTACGGTGCAGGAGCGCCTTGGTCCACTTGGCGTCGAGTTTGGCCAAGACGGCGCAAAACTGACCGAGCTGATCGAGCATCTCCCTGCGCGCGCGTCGAAGGAGTCAGCACTCGGCCGTAGCGCCACGGCAAGAGGGCGAGGGACGCACATCTGTAGCGCTTGAAGCGATGCGTCTGCGAGAGCAAGCAGGGTAAGAGCCTGGAAAGACGTCGGCGAGCAGAAACAGAGACGCAACGTACACAACTCTGACGGCCAGTCGCCTTGCACGCTCAGCTCGTACCGCGCCATGGCGCGTGCCTGCACAGTCCGGTTGACTCGTGCGCGCAAGGCTGCCAGGTTCTTGACGATGTTCTTGGGCGTCTTTGTCGGACCGTCCTTGCAGTTGGCGTACGAGAGGATCTGACACAACACGTCGCCCATGCGGCCGATGACCTTGGCGTAGGCGGTGCGGATCGTAACCTTTTGGCGCGTCGTCGGCGGGAGGAGCGCCCAGACAAACGCGGCTGAAATGCCAATGAGGACACACACGAAGCGCTTCCACGCGACTTCCCAGCCGTAGCCGACGGTGGAGAGCGACGGGTTGTGCGCGTCTTGCCAGCTGGCAGCACGCGCGAGAAAGTCAGCGAGAACCGACAGCTCGACAAGGAGAGGAGAGAGCGCACGAGTAGCCGATGACGAGCATCGTCGTGACCGCAGGAAGGATGGCTGTCATGACGGGCTGCATGTGGACGCGCCAGAAGAAGATAAACGGCCAGGCCACGGCGCACACGGCTCCGACGGCGACGGGGTGTCCTTTGCCAGTCTGGGCTGCGATGGACCACAGCAAGAGACCGACCGCGGCGCCGGCGATCGTGCCGAAGACGCGGACGAGGTAGCCGAATGTGACATCGCTGCGCGCGCGCGAGGCAAGTCAGGGGGTGCGGTACGAGAGCGGGGTCCTTAGCAATCTCGTGGCGCACCCGAGGAATTGGTTGCTCGTCAGAGTGATCATGACGAGGACCCAGACGCCGCGATTGTGTTGGAAGAAGTACGAGGTGCTCGGAAACTGGAGGAGAGCCCGACGAGGTGTCAGCTGCTGCAGTGCTCGCAAGAGAGAGGCGACGCAGCGGCGCACCATGGCCGGGAGCGAGCAGAGTCCGAGCAGTACGGCGCTCTTGATGCCGAAGAGGACGTCTCGCCGTGTCAGGAGATCGAAGAACCCGGTCAGCTTGACGCCGACCCACTGAGCGAGGTTCTTGGGTGGCGCGTTGTCCGGATTGCGCGGCGCAGAGAAAGCCGACGTGTTGAGGTCACGCAGCTCTTGCGGGTCCTAAAAGTAGCGGACCACCGAGTCAGCGCGTGAGGGCGAAGGCAGGACGAGGACGAGTATGGCGCGTCTACAAGCTGGCGACTCACGTCCTCGTCGTACTCGTCCGTTCCTGCGGCGCGGGTGAAGCGTGCCGTGCGCCAGTTAGGCCACCAGATCCTGCAAGTAGGCGGCGGGGGCAGTCAGTCCATGCGCACGGGCTGCAAGCTGTGAGCCACGAGGCCGCACCTCGGGCGTCGCCGCTTCGTCTCGACCTTGAGAACCGTCTCGAACAGCTCGACAAGCGCCTCGCCCCACCCGAGCAGCGCGTGCTCGTACTGGAACGCCCAGAAGAGCCCCCGATGGCTCGGCTGGCTCTGCATCTCGTCCTCGCTCGGCTCGCCTCGCGCGTCGACGCCGTACGGGTCAAAGAGCCGCGCGAATGGGCGGACGACCTCGAGTCGCTTGTCGTCCCGGTACCGTGCGAGCGCGGCCTTGAGCTCGTCGAGTTGCGAGCGCGAGACCTTGACGAGCTTCTCCACCTCGTCCGCGTTGTATCGGACGAGCGCACGCCACGTGTCGTCGAGCGACTTGAAGCGGTGGATGACCGAAACGAGGTGCGCAACAGAGTGGTCGAGCGTGTCGAGGAGCTCCCCGCTGGCTTTGGAGAGGAGGCGCATGAGGTCCTCGAGGTGCTCTTCGTCCCGGCTGCAGGTGCGTTCAGTCAGGTAAGCGCCCGAGGCCGCAGAATGAGGAATGTAAAGAGCGACGGCCTACGGGTTGTGCAGGTAGTCCTCGAGGTCTGCGTAGGTCTGCGAACGGCGGCAGAGGTCAGCACCGTTCACACGACGAGAGGGCATGAGGAGACGGACCATAGACTCGACGACCCCGACCGGCTTGACGTCCAGCTGAGGATGCAGGACCTCGTGCAGCAGGCTCGGCAGCGAAATGTGGCTGCTCGACCCCTTGCCGTGCCCGTGCCCGTGACCGTGCGCGCCCGAGCGGTTCCTCGAGCGAGAGCGGCGGCGCTTGTCCTTGGGGAACCGCGTGTAGTGCCCGTGCGCGCCGTGGTGCGAGTGCGCATCGTGATGAGGGTGCGCGCCGTGCGCGATGGAGACGGACGCGTGCTCGTCCCGGTCGCGCGAGGAGGTGGCGGAAGGGTGCTCGGCGAGGTCGGCGAGGGACGTCGACGAGTCGTCCCTCGTGCGCAGGCCAGGCGACGACTGTGCGCGGCCGATGCGCGGAGGAGCGGGCTGCACGCCCGACAGCGGCGAGGAAGGGTACCCCGGGCTGGACGACGCACCGTTGCCCCGCGCCGTGCCGTGCTCGCTCTCGTGGCGGACGCGGCTGAGCGCTTCGCCGAGTGCGGCAGGGTCCGGAGTAGAAGACGACGCTTGACGCTCGCGGGTCGGCGACGACGGGCGGGTCGACGCAGGCGTGTGCGCAGGCGAGTTGGCGCGAGACCGGCCCAAGTGCAACACAAGGTCGTCTGCGGCAGGCCCACCTTTGGCGTCCGACTCCTCACGGTGCAGGTGCTTTTCAACGACGGCGTGGAAAAAGGCAAAGCCGCTCGTCCGTGCGACAAGGATGCGCAGGTTCTGCAGCATGGCCGAGAGGTCGCGCCCGCTGACGCGCGCGAAGCTGATCTCGCGGCTCAGGTTTGCCTCTGACGCGGTCATGAGGGCGACAATGCCGTTGGCCGCGTTGGCGTTGGCCTGAATCGACTTGAACTTGAGCCACTCGGGTGAGCGCGGGTTGGCGGCGAGCATGCGCGACTGATCCTTGACGACAGTGTGCATCGGGCCAAGGACGGCGAGGAGGCGATCGGCGAACTGATGGGCCAGCGTCTCGGGAAAGACGAGGAAGGTAGCGGCGAGGCCGATGGCTTGCTGGCATGTGAAGGGGAGGAAGAAGACGAGCTGTTGTCGAGGGCGACGCGTCAGCGCAAGCGTTCCGGCAGCGTCGAAATGATGGTGAGCTCACGCCAATCGAGTAGTAGGGATATGGAAAGAGCACGGCGACGGTGAGGCAAACGATCTGTTGCGACGTGCGAGGTGAGCGACTCGGCTCTGCCGCGAGCGAGAGGGAGGGAAGACGCACGAGCAGAATCATGGCGAAGATGGTGCCGAAGATGACGGGGCCGGGACCGACGTAGCCGCGAAGCCAGAGCTGTGACAGGAGCGAGAGAGTGAGCCGGCAGGCGAGAGGCTAAGGAAAAGGGCAGGGTCGACGCACGAAAAAGCCGCAGCCGGCGCCGAGAAAGATGGCACAGGTGGCCGAGGCGCCAGGTTCGATAAAGTCGCCGTGGTAGACGCCTGAGGGAAAGGGCGGGTCAGTCTGGCTCGTGGGCGAGGTGAGGAGGAGGTGCCGCAGCGCAGGCCACGCTCAGGGGGCCACCACACACCTTCCTGGATCGCCGTCTGCAGTTGAGCGGCCGTCATCCCCGCCTGGCCGTAGCGCTGCGCGGCGTACGTCTGGAATTCGGCTTGACTGAAGCTCCAAGTGGTGCGAGAGGCATGCGCGATGGCGACTGCGTGACGACACGGACGATCAGCAAGCGCGTCAATGAATGAGGGATTTGAGCGCGAGACGTACTGGCTATGCACGCCCAAGCCCAGCTGACGGCGACGAGGAGGAACTGGAAAAAGGTCGTCTCGAGCTGGGTCGCGATGGGCTGCGCGGCGGGCGAGATGACCGAGACGACAAGCACGAGGAAGGCCGCCCGGCCGAGCATGTTCAGACTCGGGGTGCAAAGCACTGCGCCATCGTGAGTCAACCGGGCAAGATTATTTGGGAGAGGACAGAGGGAGAGAACGCACTGAGGAGCAGCCCGCACCACGACGCGACACTCGCCCTGACGACGGGCCGCATGCCCTTCCAATTCAGGTGCGGCTTGATCCAAGCCAGAAACCCCGGCAGAGGCGGCAGCCTGCGCTTGAGCGCGGGGGGCGTCGTCTCCTCTGGCTGCGCGAACTCTGGGCGGTCGAACCCCTTGCCCTCGCCCTCCTTCTTGGCCGAGGGGGGCGCCGTCGCTGTGTCGTCTGACGACTCGCCGTGGCGATGCGCGCTCACATCGCTCGAGGCACGCCTCGAGAACGGAGGGTACCCCTCCGCGCTGGTCTCGGTGCGCCCCTTCTCACCCGCCGCCGCCTCCTCGGCGCCCGTCTCGCTCTCGCCGCGACCACCGAGCGCGACAAAGTCCGGCTCGGCAGCGAACCCGACGTGCTTCTCCTCCCTGTCGAGGTCCCTCACCGGCGAGTGAGGCGTCCTTGATTCCCCCTGCCCCGCATCCTCGACGACGATGGCCGGCACACTCGGCGCGGTGCGCGGCAGGTCGGGCTCGGGCTCTGACTCGCTGGGGTCGTCGTCGTCGTCGTCGTCGAGCGTGAAGCGCGGTTTGCGCGGTGCGAGGGCGGCGGGCGGCATGATCGGGCCTCGAGGGCCGATGAGGGCGATGACGGGGTTGGTCGACGACGGGCTTTGGTGCTGTGACGGTGGGCTGTATTCAGGGATATAGTGGAGCGGTGTAACAGCGCGCGCAAGTGCCGAAAGCTCGCTCAGCGCCGAAGATGCGACGAAAGCCAGGGCTCGCCGGCCGAACGGCAGTGCGTCGCTTCCGAAACGCCGCCGCCGCGGCCCCGTGCGCCGCTCCGCTCGAGCTTGCTTTTCTGCCTCGTCGCAACAGAATCGTCCAGGTTCCGCACACACGGGAGCCACCCTACGAAGACGCCCTTCTCCCACTCACTACCGCCCGCCCGCACTGCCCGGCCCCGCAGGGTACCCTCCACTGCCAGCCTGCTGCTGCTGCGCGTGGTACGCCGCCCACGCCGCCTGCTGCTCATCCGCCTGCTGCTGCTGCTGTTGCTGCTGAGGCGGCGGCAATCCCTGCTGATGCTGCGCGTAGTACGCCCCAGGAGCCTGCGCCGGAGGAGCCGCGCCCGTGCCGTGCGGCTGGTGCTGGTGCTGCGGGAGGGGCGAGCCCGGGTGCAGCGACGGCGGCGGGGAGGTCGCGCCGCCTGTGCCCGGCGGGGCAGGCGCGTACGCCGGCTGCTGCTGCTGCTGCTGCGGGTAGGCCGTCGCGTGCGGATGCGCGTGTGGCTGAGCGGCAGGAGGGGGCGAGCCCGCACCCCCGACGGAGAGCTGCGCCAGGTGCTCGGCGAGCGGGTAGCCCAGCTGTGCAGAAGGAGGAGGAGGGGACGCGGCGCCCTCCATCCCGTACGGCTGCGTCTGCGCGGGGTAGCCCTGCTGCGCCGCTGGAACGGGGGACGTCGCCGGCGCGGGCGCGGGGCCGCCCTCGTGCGCAGGAGGCGGTGCAGCGACCTGTGCAGGCCAGACCCACGCGCCCGTCTGGGCGTCCCACACCGGCTGCGGCTGCTGCTGATGCTGCTGCTGCGAGTCCGGGTGAGACTGTGCCAGCAACTGCGACTGCTCGCCCGCAGGAGCGGCCCCGACCGGCGCCGGCGCGCCCGCCGCCTGCGCCTGCGCCTGCAGCGCCGCCACCTGGGCGTTGTACTCGGCGAGCTTCTGCTGGTACTCTGCCATCTGGCGCTCGTACTCGCGCTGCGCCTCGTCCTGGGCACTGGCAGGCGGAGGCGCCTGCTGCTGCTGCTGCTGAGGTGCAGGCTGGTGCTGGTGAGCGGGGGACGCGACGGCGGAGTAGACGGCGTGCTGCTGTGCAGGAGGCGGCGCGTGCTGCTGCTGCTGCTGCTGGTACGCGGCCACGCCGTGCGGGTCGTATGGCCGGCCATACGGGTCGGCGGTCGGCTGCTGGTGGTGGTAAGGGACACCGTATCCGTTGGGCTGGCCGTAAGGTTGCGGGTCTGCGAGGCTCTCATTGACGTGAGCGCGCAGAAGGACGTCATGAAACAGTGCAGCCGACGCACGGTGCATGCCAGTGAGCTGCTCAAACGCCGCCTTTGCCTGGTCGACCTTGTCGTGCATCGCTTGCAGGTCGGCTGTGTGGACACGGGGTGGTCAGGGCGAGGCACAGGCGAGGGACGGCTCCAGGGGAGCAGCTACGGCGCACCTTGCTTGTGCTCGTACTTTCGGATGAGCTGCACCACCTTTGGCCGCAGCGCCATGCTCGAGTTGTACAGGTCCTGTCGATGACATGGCGTCAGTCTCTAAATGGAGAGGGGATCGCGCTCGCTCAAGCAGTCGAGAGTGCGGAGCCGAGGCCGACGCACCGTCAGCTCCTCATTGTCGGCAAAGTCCTCCCCTCGTGCCCTCAACTGGTGCATGAGCGCCAGCAGCTTGTCGACCGCCGCAGCCTGCGCAAAGATATCTGCCTCGGCGGCGTCGGGGTTTGCCGCTGCGGGTGCGGCGTGCGAGGAGGACCCGTAGGGAGCGGGGGCCGGGGAGGGCTCGTCGGGGAGTTCTTCCTGCGCGGGTTGGGGGGCCGGGGTGATCAGTCTGGTTAGTCTGTACAATGGTGAGTGCGAAGGGGAGAGAGAAAGACGCACGACGTAGTTGGTGGGGAAGATGCCCGTCCGTCCGTGCAACTCACCACGCGACCATTCCTCGCTGACCTTCTCCAGCACGCGGATCGTCTCGCCCCGTCGGAACGGCAGCTCGTCGCTCGACTCGCCCTCAAAGTCGTACAAGCCGCGCACGAACGCCGGGCTTCGGCGCGATGCGGCAGGCGCGGGGGCCGGGGAGGGGGAGCGGGCGCGCGCAGAGGACGACGAGGGGACGTAGTTGCGTCGCGGGTCGGCGAGCGCGGCAGACTCGGCGAGGGCGCGCTGCAGCTCTTCTTCCTCGCGGCGGAGGAGGTCGTCCGAGGGCCCTTTGGGCGTCGGAGGGCGCTCGGGGTGGAAGTTGTGGCCTGCGTCGGGACGGGAGGGCCAGCTGAGCTGACTGAGCGAAACTCGCGATACAGAGGAAAAGGAGGCGACGCACCCTGCCGCTTGAGAGCCTCGTACGTCTCGACGAGGAGGTCAAAGTCGGTGTTGTTGGGGTGCTCCTTGACCCACGTCTCGATCTGCTTGAGCGCCTCTTTCTTGACCGTCTCGTGCGTCGTCTGCGCAGCGCCAGGGTGCGAGGGTCACGAGATGTCTCACGAGCAAAGCCAAGCAACAGTGACTCACCCTGTCGTTGACGAGCCTCGTCAATGCCTGGGTGAAGGCCTTGCCGCTGACCTCGCGGTGGAGCGATCCGCCGCAGTTGTTGACGAGCGCGCCGGCGAGCTGGGTACCCGGGAAACACAGGTTGAGTATCCGTGCTTACGAGAAGCAGAGCGCGAACGCGGAGTGCGCGACTGGGACGCACCGTGAGCGAGAAGAGCTGGACGTTGGCGCTGCGGTGGGTGAAGCGTTTCTGGATGGCGGCGACGCAGTTGCGGGCGCTGTGGGTGCACGAACGGTCAGTCGAGCTGGCCCCGAGCGTGCCACGGCAGCCCCCTGAGTACGGCGCGAGGACCGCTCGCAGCGAGGCCGAGCCGAGAGACGGACGAGGCGGTGCACGCACCCGGTCTCGCCGTCGTCGTTGACCTTGTCGCAGACGTTGAGGGCGACCTCCCAGTTGATCTCTGTCTGCTTCTCGTCTGTGGCCTTGGCTGTCGATGGCGTGTGGCGAGAGAGGGGCCGGGGATCAGCTCGTGACTGGTCGGGGGAGGAGACGAGTGGGCGCGGGCTCACCGACCACCTCGTCGTACGGGTTGGCGGGTCGGCCAAACATGTCGAGTGGGCGTTGAGCTGGAGTGAGAGTGGGTCGGTCGTGGCCCTGGGCGGTGCAGAGAGGGTGAGGGGTGTGAGAGCCGAGGTGGGGGGACGAGTAGTGACGAGGCGCGCGACGAGTTGCCGGTGGTTGCGCTGTACTGTGCGGTCCAGTGGCTGCCGGGGTGTAGTGCGCTGGTCTGACTGGGCTAGGTTATGCTCTCTCAGCGCGTGGCGCAGCGGTGTGGTGAGAGAGCGCCCCTCCCTCAGGCCTCCTCCCTCGAGCCCTCCCTCCCTGAGCCTCGTCGACAAGAGCTCCAGCTAGACTCCCGCTTCTCTGTGCAAGGACTTCAGCTCGCTCTTCATCTCCGAGACACCCCGAGCAGCGTCACCCTGCTTGTCCATCCGTCCCGGCGGCCGGCTGCTTGCCCCCTCGGGCGTCCCGCCATCTCTCCGAGCCTCCGAGTGAATCTCCCCCGCGCCCGTCAGCCTCGACTGAGCGCGCGTGGTTCAAAGCCACGCTGTCGATCCTCCGTGATCTCACTCGAGCGGACTCGCATCGCCCACTGTCCCGTACGTCCGGCGTCGTCCTCCTCCCGGACCCCCCGGCCCCCCCGGCCTGCCTCTTCAGACCTCCCCCGACCGACACCCCAGTCCGAGCCCCTTATACGGGCCTAATGCCGACCTCGCCCAGGCCCCCCAGGCCTCCCACGCTTCCCTCTCACGCCTCGCCTGGCTAATGCAAGCTCGCGCCGCTGCACCGGCCGTCACTTCCACCCGCTCGACGCGATCGTGTGCGCCGTCGCGCGGCCCAAGTCGCGGTCTAGGTCGTCTCTGGAGCGCACATCTCGCTCCACGCGAGTCCGATCAGGTCGGCCGAACGCGCTGCTCGGCTCTGTCGAGACCATCGAGCTCGGAGGACCATCGCGAAGCGCTCTCTGCGCCCCGCTCCCGTCTCCTCGCGCTCTCTCTTCCCGTTTCATTCGCGTCCATTCCAACACTGGATACCTGTCAAGCCCCGCGCCTTCCTGCTTCGCGAGCGCCCCCCGTCTTGATAGCCCCCAGCGGACGCCTCACACCAACGCGCGCCACCAGCTCTCGCACTCGCCGCTCTCATCCTCTGTCGCGCTCCTCCACGCATCCACGATCCCGACAGGCCACCTCTACACACGACTGTCCGTCGCTGCCGTGCGCCGCTCGCCGACCCCATGCGCGTCCCCGTCCTCGCCGTTGTCGCGCTCTGCACCGCCCTCCTCGCGCTCGCGGCTCCTCTTCCTGCGCCCGCGGCCGGCAACCCCAAACTCGCCGCCGCTGCCGTCGTCGTCGCCGAGGGCTCTTCCGCAACCGTACCGACGCCCTCCACCGCGCCAGTCGACCCGGTCGCCGACGCGCTGGCGAGCAAACTCGCGGCCGTGAGCAAGGCCCTCGGGCGACTACCGGTGCTGCCCATCCCTGTCCTCCTCGCACCGACACCGAGCCCCGTCGTCAATGTCGTGGCAAAGGCCCCCGTGGTCAAGAACGTCAAAGGTGCGGCCGCGCGCCCTTCCCGCGCCAGCCACTCGGCGCCCGACTGATCCGGCCTTTGTCCCGTTCCGCTCCAGCAGCAGCCAAGACGCGTCGGTCCGTTCCTCTCGTCGCCAACAACCCCAAAGCGCCCCGACCCGTCCCCGCATCCTCGACGACGACCTCGTCCGGCAGGGTCTTCGCGACGGCGTCCCGTGGGCCGGTAAAGGTCCCCGTGACGGTCCCTCCCACGGTGGGCAACCCCAAGCACGCCTTCGTTCCCTACCCGGCGATCAAGGTCGTCAGCTACACGCTGACGGCGCCCGGGGGTCGGACAACCGTCTACGAGGCGCAGGGGCCGTGGCCGACTCACCCGGGCGAGCCAAAGAGTGCGTCCTCCCTCCCTCGTCTCGCGCTTTCGGGCGCAGTCACTGACACTCTCCTCGTCCGTGCAGCCGTGACGAGGTCGTGAGCGCACAGACACTGGGCGGGACGGAGCATGCTTGGGTGCTCCTCCTTTGAATTCGGCGGCGGATGTTCGGTTTTCGGTCCCACGGTCCCTGTTTGTTACGAGCCGTACGAGTGATGCAGTGTCAGGGCTTTGTGAACGACTCTCCAAGTGCAATCTGCACACGAGAGAGGAGAACAAGGGGGCGGTGCAATGTCGGTGGTCGTGGGCCGAGTCCCTCTCGAGCGCTCGCTCCCCCTGGTTCCCTCCGCACCCGCGTCACTCGACGCTCCTCGCCCGCCCCTCTCGTCCTCGCTCACAAACAGAGACAAAGAGTACACCACCGTCCAGCGCGCGCACACCCCCACCGCCCGACCCCATGTCATCGCACGCCCGCGGTCGTTCAACCTCCGGCGGCCCCGTCGGCGGGTCCTCGCAGGGCGAGTTCCGCCCCGCGCCAGACACGAGCGCCGACCTGTACGACGTGTGCAACGCGTTCTGGAGCCCGGGGCACCAGGGGAGAAGGGACGCCGAGGGGAGGGAGACGGACTGGGGGAGGGACGGGTACGAGACGGTGCTCGGGCGGGTCAAGAGCGCGGGCAAGGGGATCGAGGACTTGAGGGCCTTGCTCAAGGAGAGGTGCGTCGGCGCGGCTTCACTCTCTGCTGCTCTCTGGCGGTCGACGAAGGGGGTCGTCCCCTCGTCGCGGTGGGGGAGGAGCCGGCTTAGGAGGGGGGTCAGCAGCAGCAGCACGGGCTGTCCTGCTGTGTTCGACATGGACCATGGGCCGTATGGACCTTCCCCTTCGCTAGGGGCGCCCTAATCGTGGCCCGTCCGACCTGTTGAAGACCCTCTCGTCCTCGCCTCGACTGTCGAGCTGACGCCCCCTGTCTCCTCTCATTCCAGGGCGGCCGCGTCCGAGGATTACGCCAAGCGCCTCCTGAAGCTGTCCAAGCATTCGTTCGGCACCGGCGAGACAGGGTGCGTCCCACACGTGCCCTTTTCTCCCCCCCCTCCTGCTCGCTGAACCTCCTTCACCCGCACGCAGGCACATGGAGCGCGCCCAAGTCCAGCTTAAGAGCGAACTTGAGAGCTCGGCCAAGAGCCAGCAGGACTTGGCGCAGCTTCTGCGGCAGCAGGAGGCGACGACGGGCGAGTTTGCGCAGAAGAGGGACTCGTTGCGCAAGGCGGTGCGTGCGACCACAGGCTCTGCTACTGCTTCCGCTCAACCAGGATCCACGTGCTGATTACATTTTCCACGCATGCAGCAACAGCAGAACGTCGAGAAGCTGTGGAAGAACCTGCTCAATCAGCGCGCGCACGTCGTCAAGGCACGTCCCTCCCCTTCCTGTCCACTTGCCCTCTGCAGCGCCTAGCTGACTTGCGCGCGCACCATGACAGGCGAAAGAGAAGTACGAGGCGGACGCGATCCAGATCAACGCGCTGCACGCGCAGGCATCGCTTCTGCAGGGCAAGGAGCTCGACAAGGTGAGCTCCAGTTCTATGTCGCGCCGTCGCTTGTGATAATTCGTTACTCACCAGCACACCCGCCCACACAGGTGTCAATCAAGCTCGACAAGGTGCAGCAGTCGGTCGAGGTCAACGAGCGCGACTACAAGAACTACGCCGGCGTGCTTAAGCAGACGACGGCGTGCGTCCCCCGTCCCTTCTCCCTCCCGAAGCTGATCGCTGACCCGGTCCCGCGGCGCCCGCAGCGAGTGGAACATGGCCTGGAAGGCGTTCTGTGACGTGCGCTTCCCTTCCTTCACGAGCACTGCTCGCTCGACGCTCATCTGCCCTCACCCGCCTCGCAGCTCGTGCAAGACCAGGAGGAGGAGCGACTCGAGTTCGTCAAGTCGCGGATGTGGGACTATGCAAACGGGCTCTCGGCCGTTGCGATGCAGGAGGACGAGGTGCGCTTCGGGATTTGCTCTTGACCCCGCACCCTGCCACTGCTCACGCTGTCTCCTGCCCGCAGTCGGCCGAGCGCACCCGCACAGCGCTCGAGCAGTGTGATCCCAAGGTAGACGTTCGCATCTTCGTCTCGCAGTTCGGCACTGGCAACCTCATCCCCGACCCGATCCCGTTCGTCGACGTCAAGGCCAAGGAGGCCCCGCCGCGGCAAGGCTACAAGTCGGCGCGCTTCATCCGCTCTTCGACGCGCATCCCGGGCGTCAAGCACTCGCCCTCGGCTGTGGGCGACATCACACGCGCACTGGGCCAGCAGGCGCAGCCGGTGAGGCAGAACACGGCCCAGCCGATGCAGATGAGCCGCTCGGGCAGTCAGCCGGAGTCGCCGGCGACTGCACGGCCGCCGTCGCGCTCGGCGAACAGGGCGTCAAACCCCAACCTCGCTGCCGAGAGCGCCGCCGCCGCCGTCGCCGCCCCCTCGCCACAGCAGCAGCAGCCTGCCCCTTCTCAGGCCCAACCGGCACCGCCACCTGACGCCGCGCTTTCGCCTTCTCGCTTCTCCGTCTCGCCTTCCGCCAACCTCCGCGCGCGCCCTTCCTCGGAGCACATCACCCCAGCGTCGACCTCGCCCGCCAAGCCGGGGCACATGTCGGCGGGCGCGTTCCAGAACCGCCTCTCGCTCGTGTCGCCTTCGCTCGCCAGCCAGGGCAGTGCCGTAGGCGAGCCCAGTGAGGTGGCGGCGTCGGCCAAGCCCGCGCAGTACGAGCCTCCTGCGCCCGCGAAGGAGCCGACCAGCGCGGCGAGGGACAGTGCGCGAGCGTCGGGCGCTCCGAGGGCCAACGGTGGCTTGGACGACGACGAGAACGACCCCCTCCTCGTCGCGCTCAAGGCGCTGCAGGCCAAGCCGCCGCCGAGCCCGTCGCGACCGACGCGCTCGTCGGTTGACCTGCGCGGTGCGGCCGCTTCGCCGACGCAGCAGCAGCAGCAGCACCACCAGCCTCGTCCGGCGTCCCGCGGCGGACACTACACGCAGCAGAGCTTCGGCTCTGCCGCCGGCGCCGCACGCTCCCGCCCGACATCGCCTGCCCCAGCATCGGCGCACATGCAGCCGCCCCCCTCCGCACAGCAGCAGCAGCGTCCGCGCAGCCCGTCGATCCCGTACATGCAGCCCGCACCGCAGTCGCGGCCGCACTCGCGGACGGGTTCGGCCGTCTCGGCCGCGCACCTCGCTTCGCCCCCTCCGGCGGGACAGTTCGCGCAGCGTCCCGCATCGCCGTCGCACGTCCCTGCACGAGGGAGGTCACCTAGCCCGCAGCCGTTCATTCCAGAGTCGCTGCGGCCGGCGTCACCGAACCCTGCGGCGTCGATGCAGGCCCACCAGCACGCGCAGCAGCAGGGCCGGCCGCAGAGCGCGTACGGCGCACCGTCGCCCCAGCAGCCCCCGCTGGGGTATGGTGTCCCACCTCAGCAGCAGCAGCAGTCGCTTTACGGCGCATCGCACGGCTACCCTGCCGCCGCCCTTCCACCTCAGCAGTCGCCCTACGGCCAGCCCGCCGCCGCAGGCCCGTACGGGCACGGCCGTGCGACCTCTCCCGCGCCGCAAAGTCACGGCGCGCCGTACCACCAGCCTCCGGCGCAGCAGCAGGCCTACCTGGCGCAGGCGCCGTCGCAGCCGCAGCTCTACCAGTCAACCCCGCCTGCCGCCTCGCCGTACCAGCACGCGCCGCATCAGCAGCACGCTGCGCCAGGTGGCTACGCGTACGCCCAGCCGCAACAGCAGCAGCAGCAACAGCAGCAGCAGGCGTACGGCCGTCCGCCGTCCGTCGTCGGCGGCTACGCTTCGCCAGCCTCGACCGCCCCGCTCGCGCGCGCAAACAGCACGCACAGCGGCGTCTCGGGTGCGTCGATCCAGCAGACGCCGGTGCAGGCGTACCAGGCGCCCGTTCAGCAACCGCAGCAGCAGCAGGCGCGTCCGCCCAGCGTGGCGGACTTGAGGGCTGGGCAGGCGCAGCAGCCGCCGCCAACGGGGCAGCACACCGAGTCGGGGCAGCCTATCCTCTTCTACGTGCGTTGAGCTTTTCAGTCTCTGGTCGCGCTAGGTGGTAGCGATGACCGACGCCGTGCATCCCCGTCTCGCAGGTCAACGCCCTGTACGACTACGCCGCCGCTTCGGCCGAGGAGTTCTCCTTCTCGACGGGGGACGTCATCGCTGTCACTGGCACGGATGTAAGTCTCAGGCATGCGTGCACGCTGCGCATGAACGGCGGACGAACCTGACCCCTTTGCCTGCGTGCGTTCGCAGCCCGACGGGTGGTGGCACGGGCAGCGTGTCGGCGACCCCGGTCCTAGCAAGCTCTTCCCGTCTAAGTGCGTCCGTCTCCTGCTGATGAACGCTCATGACGGGCGCTCCAGCGGCGGCTGTCGCGCGCGCACTGCTGACGCTTGGCCCTCGTCCTCTCGCTCGCACGCCGTCTCCTCCCCTTGCCCGCCCACCTGCTCTTCCCACAGCTTCACCGAGGTCCGTCTCTGCTCTTCTGTTTTCTCTACATCGCCGTGTCGGACTGACGATGTCGCTCTCGCCGCAGCTCCTGCCGTGAAGCTCGACGACCTTCACCGACGCGGCCTCGAGCCCTCTCCTTCCGTAGACACTGCCACCGTCTCGCTCGGCGCCTGTCTCATTATCCCCTGTCCGTGCAGTGCGACGCTTTTGCAAGCATGCGTACATACGTGCGTCGAGCGAGTCTGGAAGCCCACTCAAACCTCGAAGCGGCAGGTCGACAGACAGTCTCACCCCCACACCGGCGACGGGGCGGGACCAGTCTCGGTTCGTCCTCTCGCCCTAGCATCCTCACTCCTCAGCTCGCTCTTCCGTCTCTGCCACCGCGCACACCGACTGATGCGGCGCACAGGCTCGAGGGGCAACCTGGCCGATGCGCTGCCCTCTGTGCGGCACCAGACCGGCGCGTCGAGCAGCGGGATAGAGTACGTCTCGCTCGCCCAGGACAGTCCAGGTCCGACCACTCGCGCCCCAATTGGCCTGCCAAGGCTGCCACCGCCTCGAGGACGACACTGGCGTCCCTCACGGTCAACGCTGCTGTGGGCGGCCCTCGTCGTGTCCCTCGTCGTCGTCTACCAGATCCAGCTCCGTGACCTCACCACCACCGCCGAGGCCCTCAGAACCCTCGCCAACTCGCCCACGCGTCCTGCAATCCAGCGCGTGCGCGAGTCCAGCTCGAGCGCGACCGTGGACGGGTTCGCCGTCCTCAACGAGACGCTCCCGGCCCTCGCGACCTCGTCTTGCGAGGTCTGCCACCTCAACCCGGCCAACCCGCTGTGCGAGTACGGCTACGACAGCATCCGCATGTCCCGTGCATACGAAGGGAGCGGCGCGCGGCTCCGCAAGGTGATCGCCAAAGCGCTCAGTGGGGAGGAGATCGTCGTCGCCGTGCTCGGGGCGAGCGTAACGGCGGGTCACTCTGTCCCGCCGGGTTACCAGCGCTGGCAGGATCGCTGGTTCGACGACTGGAAGAAGATGTTCCCCAAGTCGAAGCTGCACGTTGGGGCGATCGGAGCCCAGGACAGCATGGTGCGCTCCGCGTCTCCCCTCTGGAACTTGCGACGGCGGCGCAGCGAGCTGACATCAGCCTCCTGCGGGCAGTTCTTCTCTTTCTGCTTTGGAGCGCTCGTTCCCGAAGAAGCAGACCTCTTCCTAGTCGAGCTCGACATTAACAACGAGCCGTGCGTCTCGATTACCCGTGCTCCCGCCTGAGCCCATCGCTCACGCCCAGCTTCGCACAGAGGCCTCGACACGCTTCGAGACGACGATGCTCTGATGCGAGGGCTACTGCAGCTGCCGCAAGAGCCGGCGGTGATCCGAGTCTCGGCGTTCCAGGTCATCTTCGAGGAACTCGCGCGAGGGATTCTCTCGTGTTTGACGACCAGCCAATACTTTGACGTGCCCGTCATTGGGTGCGCAATGTCACTCTGAATCACCCAGAGAATGAGCAGCGCTGACGGCACGTCGCTCGAGCAGAATCCGCAACTTCCTCTTGCCCCACGTCCAGCACCATCGCGAGGATGCCGAGGTCATCTTTGGCTTGGATCAGTGGGGCAATCGAGACTATGTGGGTGCTCTCTCACTTTTCTGTTTCTATGGGCTCGAGCTCACGTGTTTGTCTCTCGCAGCGCCACATCTCGGAGGTCGGGCACATCGCGCTCGCCGACATGCTGTCGCTCTACATCCGCAAGGAAGTCTGCGAGACGCAGCGCCGTGAACTGCTACCTGCACCACCCGCGCGCAAGACGGGCCCCTGGCCGAGCGAGCAGGACGCGGGCAAAATCCCGCCTCTCGAAGTTTACACTTCGGTGCGCCCGCTTCTCGCGCTCTTTCCTTGGCCTCGACAGCGCTGACTGGTTTTCTCGGCATTGCAGTGGCGCAAGCCTACACCTCCTGACCCGGTCCACCCGCATTGCCAGACGATCTACAGCGACGAGCCGCTCGTGCCCGTCCAGCGCACGGACGACTTTACCCGGATCGAGTGGCACGGCAAGGCGGCGTGGTCGTCCTCCACACCCGGCGGACAGATCCGCTTCAAGTTCAAGGGCACCAAGGTGGGCATCTTCGTGTGGGTCACGAGCGGCACGAGCAACCCGCAGGAGAAGAGCGACGACCCGGCGGTCAAGGAGCGCGAGGCGCCGGGCATCGCGAGCTGCTGGGTTGAGGAGATGAAGGAGGACGGAGAAGGGTGGATCGTCAAGCCGGACGGTGTGCTCGGCGGGCACGAGGTCAACTCGCACGTCGCGTGGAAACCGGCGCCGCAATCCGAGTGCGTCTTCTCGTCTTCCTTTGCTCCCGCTTGACCGCGCTGACGACCACATTTGCAGCTTCGTCTACGTCGCGAAGGATCTCGGACCTGGCGAGCAGTACGTGGACTCCCTCGCTCAGGGTCAGCGGGCGCGCAAAGCTGACCTTTCTCGCTCGTTCCCCTCCCCACAGTGTCCTCGCGTGCGAGGTTCTCCCCGTCACGACGTCGGGAGGCCACAAGTGGCGGCTCCAGGGTGTCGCTTCCCAATAGACTGGCGTCGGCTGTATTCGCATCGCACCTTGTTCCGCAGCTTCGCCTCGAGCCTGTAGTTTGAGAGCTTGAGAAGGCCAATCTCGCTCGAGCTCTGCGTACGAACCGCCGCACCGTTTTTGAGCCGTCTCGGCAGACGAGGTGGGAATCGTGCGATTGCCCCTCGTCCGCGGCGATTGGACCAGACATCTTGGGCAGCGCTCGCGTCGGAACGCGTTTCCGATTGAGACGCCGCGGAGGCTCCAAATGGAACCCTGGGAACCGCTGCTGTGGTCAACCCCTTTGCATCACTCGCTTGTCTACCACGCACTCTCACAGCTCACTAGCCCTCGCGACGAGCCGCTGTCGACCATGGGAGGCGCCATCGAGCTCCTGTCGCCGCCGTCCTCGCCCATCCCTGGCCGACACTCGTTCGTCGCGCGAACGCGGTACCGCCCTTCCCTGACGACCCTCGGCTGGATCCTGCTTTACGCGGCCACCTTTCTCTTCTACCAATACCATCTGCGACTTGCGGGCGAAGGCCGCGCCGCCGCGCCCAGATCCCTCCTCGCACTCGACGCGACCGCGGGCTCGTCTCTCGCGACGACCTCGTGCGAAGTGTGCCACCTCGACCCGAGCGACCCGCTGTGCGAGTACGGCCTCGACAACATCCGCCTGTCGCGGGCATACGAGGGGAGCGGCGCGAGGCTGCGGCGCGTCCTGCAGCGGGCGCTCAAGGGGGAGGAGATCCGGGTCGGGGTCCTCGGCGCGAGCGTCACGCAGGGACACGGCGTACCCCAGGGCAAGCAGCGGTGGGAGGACCGGTGGCTCGACGACTTCCAGAAGCTCTTCCCGAAGGCCAAGATGACCGTAGGGGCGGTTCCTGCGACCGACAGTCGGGTGCGCTCGCTACTCTTGACATTCTCGAGCGAGCCAGTGGGAGCCTGCAGGCTGACGTTTGGGCGCCCGCAGTTCTTTTCTTACTGCTTCGAGGCCGTCGTGCCCAAGGACCTTGACCTCTACCTCGTCGAGCTCGACGTCAACAACGCGCCGTGCGTCTCTTCTTGCGGTCTTACTGTTCGCCCTGTTCCCGACGCTTACGAACACTCGCGTCGCTGCAGAGGGCCGCAAACGCTCCGTGACGACGACGCTTTAATGCGCGGCCTGCTTCAGCTGCCGCAGGAGCCCGCCGTCGTGCGGGTCAGCGCCTTTACCGTCATCTTCCCCGAGCTCGCACGCGGCGCCATCAGCTCGTTGATCACGTCGCAGCACTTTGACGTGCCCGTCATCGGCGTGCGCAACTTCCTCCTCCCGCAAGTCATCCGTCATCGCGAAACGGCCGAGGAGATCTTTGGCCTCGACCACAAGGGCGACCGCGACTACCGGCACATCGGCCACGTCGGACACGCGGCCATGGCCGACATGCTGTCGCTCTTTGTCCGCAAGGAGGTGTGCGAGGCACAGAGGAGGGACGCGCTCCCGCCTCCCCCGTCGTTCGACAAGACGGGTCCGTGGCCTGACGAGGCGGACCTGGGCAAGATTCCGGACTTGGCGGTGTGGAGTTCTGTACGTCCTTAAACTGCGTCCCTTGCCCCTTTCTTTTGTCCCTGTCGCCGGCTGACGAGGACCGCTCCGCTGCTCGTCTGCTCGCAGTGGCTCAACCCTCAGCCTCTCGTGCCCGTCACGCCGATGTGCCAGTCGACCATGTGTCCCCTCTCGCCCCTCCGAGTCCTCTCGCACTCGCCGACGTTCGAGCTCGTCACCTGGAACGACAAGCACGCTTGGACCTCGTCGACGCCTGGCGCCCAGATCCGCATGAGCTTCCGCGGCACTCAGGTCGGCCTGTTCATCTACGCCTCGAACGGCCGCAGCCCCAACGAGACGAGCTCCGACCTGGCCGTGCGACGCGTCGAGGCACCGGGGCAGGCGCTGTGCTGGATTGAGGAGCCTGACATGAGCGAGGAAGAGTGGGCGGCCAAGTACGGCGGCGACGTGGAGGACCCCAAGGACGCGCCGGCTGCGGCGCAGAGCTGGATCGTCGACACGTACGCGCCGAACAAGGCCGCGCCGCAACCCGAGTTCATGGAGGTTGCACAAGGGCTCGACCCTGGCGAGCAGTGCGTCCGACAAGTCCCTCCTCGTCTCTCGTGGCTTCACAGACTCACCCAGACTGTCTGCGGTATGCAGCGTCCTCGCCTGCGAAGTGTCGAAGGATACAAAGAGCGGTGGGACCAAGTGGCGGATCATGGGCGTCGCCAGCCAGTGAACCCAGACGCCGCACGGTCAGTTGTACTTGACCATCAGTGGATGTTGCAGGAGCAGTCCAGATTCGAGCGGAGAGACTGCCGAGAGTTGCTCGAGACCTGCCTCCAACTGCACGGATCGCTTTGCGTTTCGTCACTAAGCCGCCAGCCCTCATCCTACAGTCCCTCGAAGACGTCGTCCTCGATCCTCTTCCTCCCCTCCTCAAAGTAGCTCTTGACGCCCGGCGCAACCGTCGCCATCGCCTCCCTGCCGACGTACCGCAGCTTGGCCCCACGCGGCAGGACCTGCTGCACGCGCGGCGCGACGAACGTGTAGGCCCCCGCGTTCGACGGCTCGTCCTGCGCCCAGATGAGCGACCGGGCCGTCTTGCGGAAGGGGTCGAGCGCGGCCGAGAGGGCGGCGTACGGGAAGGGCGAGATTTCCTGTTGCGGACCGCATGTGCGAGCGAGGTCAGGTTCGAGGCCGGGATGGGACGTCGCGAGAGACGAGAAGGACCTCGAGGCGGATGAAGACGACCTTGCCGTCGAGCCCACGCTCTTGGCGCGCCTTGACCAGCTCATAGTAGAGCTTGCCCGAGAGGAGGACGACGCGCTCGACCTTGGACGGGTCGGCGACGTGCTCCGTCAGGACAGGCTGGAAGGACGTGCCGGGGCCCATCTCGGCGAGGGTAGACGCGGCGGCCTGTGCGGCTCGTCAAGCTCACAGATCAGCACCGCCCGAGCAGAGAGCACAGACCCGTCGATCGCGGTCAAGGGGACGGACGCACCGGCAAGCGCAGGATGCCCTTGGGCGAGAAGACGACGAGCGGCTTGCGGTACTCGCGGCGCATCTGACGACGCAGCAAGTGGAAGTACTGCGCGGCTGATGTGACGTTGACGAGGTGCATGTTGGGCACGAAGGGCGAGCGGGTGAGGGGTTCGTTGGTGAGCTGCAGGAAGCGCTCGATGCGAGAGCTGCGACGGAGGGGGAAACGTCAGTCGGCGCGGATCGTGGAGCACACGTCGCCTTCGCCGAGCCAGCGGCGAGGAACAACGACATGAGGCGCGTGCTTGACCTCGAGTGCTCCGGACCAGCGCCATCTGCACGAGCTCGTCAGCCCTCTCTCCTCTAGACGAAGCGGAGAGGCGAAAGAGCAAGCGCACCGAAGCCGTGCGGGAGCAGCAGCGTCAACGCGCTCTGCATGCCCCACTTGGTCTCGCCGCTGCCGAGGTACGTGTCGAGGACGACCTGCGCACATACCGCCGTCAGCGGGAGGCAGGACTGTGCGAGAAGTGAGCGGAAGAGCGCACCTGGGCCGTGTTGTGGAAGTCGCCAAACTGCACCACGAGCGCGCGTGAGCGGGTGGTCGGGGGACAGCAGGCGCTCAGAGGAACAGCGAGAGCGACGTACCTGGGCCTCCCAAATCGGCAGCAGCTTGGGCGACACCCACGCGACGCCCTGCTCAAACCCGACGACGGCGTACTCGCTCAGCGGACTGTTGACGACCTCGAAAGTGCCGACCTCGCCCGCTTTCGCCGCGGCCGCAGAGGCGGGCAGGCGGTTCGTGAGGGTCTGGAGCGGGACGGCGACGCGCTCGGAGGCTTGGTCGGCGAGGATCGCGTGGCGCTGCGAGAAAGTGCCCTGTGTATGCGTCGCTCTGCGGTCAAATCTCGCTCTGGTGCGCGCCTGGGTGGGAGAAGGCGAAAGAGTGACGCACCCGCCCACTGTCCTGCCCGCACAGCCGGATGTGCGACCCCTCGAGCAAGAGCGACCCAAATGCGAGCGCCTCGGCCGTGGCAAAGTCGAGGCCTTCGCCCTTCTCGAGCGACTGGACCCGCTTGGCGATGTGCATCTTGACGAGGCGCGGGTGGACCGTCTGCGTGCGTGAGGGCGCGGAGGATCCGGATCAGCGCCGCGGGGGCCGTACGAAAGAGGCAGAAACGAGCGACGCACGATGTTGCTGGGGATCTCGACGCTGCGCATGCCGACCTCGCGCAGGACCTCCTCCTCGACGCCCGTCTCGACAGGCTGCTCCCACTCGCCCTCCTTGGGCCAGCGCATGTCGCCCCACCCGCGCGGCATGGGCAGCTCGGGCGGGGTGAACTTGGACGGATCGGCCGCGGGGATGGCGGCGTCGAGTTGGGCGAGGTGAGACGAGCGGAACGAGGCGGCGTCGGACGCCGAGAGGACAGATTTGGAGATGAGGTGCTCTTCGTAGAGCTTGGCGACCGAGCTGCGGGTGGGTGTCTCGAGGTGTCAGTATCGTTTCAGGCTCGACTATAGCAAGGGGAAGGACAGCGCACGGGAGGTCCTTGATGACGTTGTACATGGTCGGCGACGTGAAGGCCGGCTCGTCGAGCTCGTTGTGCCCGCGGCGACGGTACACGACGAGATCAATCACAACGTCCTTGCGGAACTTGCGCTGGTACGCCAGTGCGAGCTTGACCGCGCGCGCGACGTCGTCGACCCGGTCGCCGTTGACGTGCAAGACGGGCGCGGCGATCATCTTTGCGAGGTCGGTTGCGTAGAAGGACGAGCGGCCCTGTGTCGAAGCCGTCGTAAAGCCCAACTGATTGTTCACCACTAGATGAACGGTCCCGCCGACGTTGAAGTGGGGCAGGCTCGCGAGGTTGAGCGACTCGGCGACGACGCCCTGTCCGCCAAAAGCGGCGTCGCCGTGAACCGACACGCTCAAGACGCGCGACCCGAGCGAGTCGGTGTCGCTGAAGGGGACCTGGAGGCCGCGCGCGAAGCCGAGCGCGACGGGCGTGACGGTCTCGAGGTGGGAAGGGTTGGGGAGGAGGTGGACCGTGAGCGGGTCGGACGAGCCAGGGGGCGTGTAGGGCGTCGTCGTGAAGAGGTGCGACAGGACGTCGTCGGTGAACTGCGAGGCAGGGAAGGAAGGCGGGAGCGTGGGAAGGCCGCGCATCTTGCGGATCAGGACGCGCATGTCGAGGTCGAGGAGCTGCGTCAGGAGGTTGAGCCGGCCGCGGTGAGGCATGCCGAGCACGACGTCCTCGACGCCCTCCTTCTTGGCCTCGTTGAGCAGCGTCGCACAGACGACCATCATGGCCTCTCCGCCCTCGAGGCCGTACCGCTTGACATTTGGGAAGCGCTTGGCGAGGAAGTGGTCGAGCCCCTCGGACTTGGTCAGGAGCTCCCAGTGGGCGAGCTGTTCATTGGCATCGAGCGGCTTGGCGTGCGACTGCTCGAGCATCGTCTCGAGAAAGCGGCGCTCGTGCTTGCTCGGGAGGTGCATGAACTGCGGGCGAGGAGACGAAGACGGGGGTGTGAGCGCTTGCGCGAGGTCGAGGAGGGGGAACGAGAAACGAGGGGGGACAGGGAATGAAAGCGAGGGGAGGACAGGGAGAGAGCCTGAGAAAGGCGCAGCGGGAGAGGGAGAAGGGACGGAGAGGGCGAGAGGCAAGAGTCAAGGACGCACCTCGTAGGCAATGCCGCCGCAGTAGACTTCGGCGAGCCGCGCCGCAATCTCGTCCATCGTGCGCTCCTCCTGGGCTCCCAAGGTGCCCTGGGGAAAGTCGAGGATGCCGGCCACGTTGAACTTGTCGCTGGGCTCGCTGACCATGTCGTCGGGCCTGGCGTCGCTCAGGAACTCTTCGCGGAGCTTGCTCGCCGCCTCCTCCGAGATGGAGAAGCCGTAGCGCCTCGGGTCGAGTGCGGGCACGCTGGGCCGCTTTGCAAGGTCGAGTGGGTCGACGAGGGCGGCGCGGTGCGCATGGCGACGATACGATTCGACGAGGCGGAGGAGCGAGGCGTTGCGGGCGCGGTTGGCAAGTTGTTGGGGAGTAAAGTCTGGGAGGGTGAACTCGAGTGGGCGTTGGTAGCCGTGGACGCCGTCGTCGTGGAGCTGGCGGGTGCGGCAACCCGAACCAGTGAGGCGCGGCAAGCGGGGCTTTGAGCGCAGGCGGAGCATGACGGGGAGGGGTGCTCGATGCGGGATAGGGGAGACGCGAGCTGGATCAGGCGGGTGTGGGACCTGGCAAGGTGAGGCGAGTGTGAGGAGAGGAGCGAGAGAGGGAGGAAGGGTGAGAGCGAGCGGGCCCCACATATGCCCACATGGCGGCGGCGCTGGGCGGCGCGTGCGGGCACCGACTGACCCGAGGTCACGTGAACGCATGCACTGTCGATCGCCTGGCCGCGCGCAGCGTCGACACTAGCTGAACAGCAGCATGTGCATCCATTTGGGCAGCACTGCGTCAGAGCCAGTATGTGAGCGGGTCCTGGACACCTATGGGTGTCGGAGAGCGGCTGCGCACGTCGGGGCCGCCGGGGTGGGAGGGGTACACGACGCGCGTGCCGCTCTGGGGCATGGTGCCTAGCTCTCCTGGGAAGCCGCGCACATGTGACAGAGATCAGGGGCTGGCGTGAGCGCGAAGGAGAGGCAAGAGCAACGCGCTCGTCGTCGCCGTCATCGTCCAACCACCCGTCTCCTCCCTCCTGTCACCGCTTGCTCGCCTGCGCACTCGCTGTGCACATCTGCAAGCTCCTTCAACCGTCACTCAGCCGACTCACAACCATGTCCAACTTCCTCGGCAAGGTGCAGGCCTTTGGCGCCAAGGCAGGGCAGACGGCCGCCCAGTTCGGCCAGCAGGTCGTCTCCGAGGCCCAGGCAGGCTCGAACAAGGCCCTGACTGGCTTCAAGCTCGAGAACGAGACGGCCAAAGCCGCGCGCTCGCTCCAGGCCTTCGTCGCCGACCCGCACCACCCAGAGTCGGCCCTCAACGCCATCCCCAAGGAGGTCCTCGCACGCTCAAAGGGCCTCGCCATCTTCACCGTCCTCAAGGCGGGCTTTGTCTGGTCCGGCAAGGCCGGCTCGGGCGTCGTCATCGCCCGCCTCGCAGACGGCACTTGGTCCGCCCCGAGCTGCATCGCGACCGGCGGCGTCGGCTTTGGCCTGCAGATTGGCGCAGACCTGAGCGAGTTTGTCGTCGTCCTCAACTCGGACGAGGCACTCGCCGCCTTCGCAAAGGGCGGCAACGTCACCATCGGCGGCCAGCTGTGCGTCGCCTCTTGCCCGTGCACCCACCATGCCGCTGACCACCTGAGCAACTGCGCAGCGCGGCATCGGCAGGCCCGATCGGCGTCGGCGGGGCAGTCAACACGGCCCTCGTCCGTCCGACTCCCATGTTCACCTACTCGAAGAGCCGAGGCCTGTTTGCGGGCGTCTCGCTCGAGGGCACGGTTCTGATCGAGCGGGTGCGCCGCCTCTCTGCTCGCTGCCGCAGCAAGCAGTGCGCTGATTCGAGAGCGTTGCTCTCCACCTTCTGCAGAAAGACGCCAACGAGGCGTTCTACGGTCAGGCTATCCCCGCTGTCGACCTGCTCAGGTGAGCCACCTGGTCCCTCCAGCGAAAGGCTTCGCAGTGCGCAGTCGCCCTCTCATTCCGCGACCCTTGCGCCCGCCAAGACCTCGACATCATACTGCACTCACGGGCTTTTGCTGACACCTACTTTTTCATCCCCGCAGCGGCAAGGTTCCTCCTCCCGAAGCCGTGCGTGTCCTCTCGACTCGATTGTCTCGCCTCTTCCTCTTTTCCTTCCTCCACCCAGGCCTCTCTGCGCACCCAGCTCACCTCCCTCACCTCGCCCGCAGGCCTCTGCGCTGTACGAGATCCTCGAGGCCGCCGAGTCAATCGACGAAGCCGGGCTCCCCGACCAGGCCTACGTCGTCCCCGAGGGAACCCTCGGTGGCACGGCGCCGCTCAACCCGGCGACGGGGAGCGCTGGCGCGCCGACGACGCAGGGGGAGAAGCTGTTCGACGCGGCGGGGGCGCACTGAGCGTGGGTACCGGTGGAGTGCTGGACGACGAGGGGGATCCGTCGGGCGCTTGTTCTCTTTTTTTTTCACCCCTAGATCCGTCCTGCGTTGTCTTTACGAGTGTGTGCACTGTATTACTGGGTCCATTGAGTCCTTTTCGAAGTGCGTCTGGGTGCAGCGAGCCAATCGCGATGCGCTCAATTCGGTATCCTGTTTCGGCCCCGCGTCGACGAGCCTCGCACTCTCTCCTCCTCCTCCTCTCCTGACTACACCCTCGAAACGCCTCCTTAGCAGTGGGCTTCGTCTCTGCTACGCTGACGTCCTCCTCACACGCCCAAGCTGATTGGCGCCTGCGCTCTCTCGCAGACTCGCCGCTCGCCCCCACATCCCGACTCGCTCTTCCCTCACCCGCCACCCCTCGCTCGCTCCACACAATGTCGGTGCGTGGAACAGCCCTTCACAGTACACTGGCTCCAGCAGGGCCGCTGCGCCCTGCACGCACCCACAAGCACGCTGTCGACGAGCTGACCACCTTCCCGCTCCTTCGCCGCCGGTTCGCCACCTTCCTCTCCTCCTCCTCGCACGCAGACCACCATCGTCTGCGGCGTCAACTGTAAATCTCACTCTCTTCTCCTCATTACGCTCGCACAAGCCGGACTGACCCACTTCACCCGCACAGGCGCCTGCGCCCCCGCCCAGTCCGCCCCCGCGGCTTGCAACGCTCGCGACTCCTGCAACTACGCCAAGGATGGGTCGTGCGCTTGCGGTGGAACCTGCGCCGCGAGCCAGGCCAAGAAGGGTTGCGCAAAGGCCGCGTCGGTGAGTTCTGTTCGTTCGTCTGGTCTGGCAGCGCCGGGCCTTCGTGCGCGAGCGGAGCACGGCATGCTGCTTTCGATGTCGTCGCACAGACTAGCTGACGTGGTCGGGACGGGGACAGGGAGAGTGCACCTGCGCTCCTGGCACGTGCGCTGCGGCCGAGAGCGCGCGCTCCGCTTGTGCGACCAAGAAGGACGGCGGGTGCAGCTGCGCGCCGGGCCAGTGCAAGGCTGGTACGTCGCGCCTTGTCTTCTCGGACGTGCCCTCAGTCGAGGTGTTGACCGAGTCTTGGTTCAGCCGGCTACACCGCCTGAACGCCAACTGCCGCCGCGTCACCGTGACGCCGCCTTCTCGTCTCGCCGTGCTATGATCTGCCCGCCTCTCCATCCATGTTCCTTCGTCCACTTCGGTCTTTCCCTGCCTCTGCAACGCCGTGCATTGTCGTCGTCTCGTCCGTCGGCAGTGCGCTGGAGGACTGGCACGTGTCTCGACCGAGCGGTCCAACCTCGTCGCTCTCGCCCGAGCGACCCGGTCGCTGTGGTCGAGCTGAGCTGAGGCAGCGAAGATTGCAGAAGCCGTGCGCATCGCGTCCGTCGAGTGCCGTGTGGCCGCGTCAACTTGGCGCAGGTCTAGAAGCCGACAACGAGGGCCGATGGGCGAAGCGCCGGAGCCCGTGCGGCCTGAGCGCTGCTCGCGCTCTTCGGCCGCTTCTCTCACGCACGTGACGCAGCTCGGGAACCGATAACCGCAGGTTCCGCCGAGACACCGTTAATCGGAGCTGCCGTACTCGGCCTCGACGCAGGTCCCGCCCCGCTCAGAACTCAACCTCCGATCGCGGCGCCGACGGGCGACGAGGCCGCTCGCCCGCTCCCCGAGAACCGCGTCTTCTGTTGGAGATCTCTGGCTTCCTAGCTGCTCGTCGCTCCCTCTCTCTCTTCTTGCTTCACAGCACTCGATGTCGTCGACTCCCCTCGCTTCCCCGACCTCGCTCGCCAAGGCCTCACCCGCTCCGTCGACGCACTCAGCTCTGTCGCCAGCTCCTACTGCCGTCGACAGGCCAGCACCACCCAAGAAGGACGCCCGCTTCTGGCTCATCTTTCTCGCGCTCTTCTTCTGCTGTTTCCTCGCCGCGCTCGACCTCACCGCCGTCTCCACGGCTCTTCCAGCCAGTGCGCTGCCCAGCGCCTTCTTCGAGGGAAGGGATCACCGTGGCTGACGCTTCTCTCTGCGACCTTGCAGTCGCCGCCGAGTTCGAGTCGTCCGAGTTCTCCTGGGTCGGGTGAGTCCACTCGTGCGACAGCGGAGCAACTCATGCCCCAGTCCCTGCCTCTTTTCAGACCGTCATGCTCACTGCGCCCTCTCCTCCACGGCCTCCAGGTCTGCCTACGCCCTCACAAGCACGGCACTCATACCTTGGAGTGCGTCCTGTCGTGTCACCTCACCCTGGCAGGCGGGGACATCCCGCTGACCCTTGCTCTCCTGTGCAGCCGGCGGTCTTGCCGCCATCTTCGGCCGTCGTCCCGTCATGATCGCCGCCATCCTACTCTTCGCCCTCGGCAGCGCCCTCACGGGCGCAGCGCAGAGCATGGCCATGGTCATTGGCGGCCGCAGCGTCCAGGGCGTCGGCGGCGGCGCGATCCTCACGATGGTCGAGATCATCGTGTGCGACCTCGTCCCTCTCGCAGAGCGTGGGGCTTATTTTGGCATCATCGGTGCTGTATGGGCCCTCGTGAGTCGTCACTCGTAGTCCCGGATGGTCACTCAAGCCCTGGAGCTGACCTCGCACGCTCCGACAGGCCTCGACGCTTGGCCCTCCCATTGGCGGCGCTCTCGCTTCCGCAGGTGCCTGGAGGTGGTTGTTCTACTGTAAATCTCGTCTACTCGAGAATCTGATTGCGTTCGACGATTCGCCACGAAGCCTCGCGCTGACCCCCGTTCGCTCTTTGGCAGTGAACCTCCCCCTCGCCGGCCTCGCCCTCACCCTCACCGCCGTCTTCCTCCGCGTCAAGACGCCGCAGACGACGCTCAAGGAGAAGCTCGAGCGCATGGACTACTGGAACGTCGTCTTTGTTGCCGCCGCGACCTCCACCATTCTCGGCCTCACCTGGGGCGGCTCGACCTACTCCTGGTCGTCCTTCCGCGTCCTCGTCCCGCTCATCCTCGGCCTCGTGGGCATGGTCGCCTTCATGCTCATCGAGCGGTCGTTTGTCAAGTACCCGACTGTACCGTTCGACATCCTCGCGCACCGCAACGCCATCCTCGGCTATTTCGCGACCTTCCTGCACTCGGTGGCAGTCTTGGGGGTCATCTACTGGCTGCCTGTCTATTTCCAGGTACGTCTGTGCACCTGCGACTCATCGGCACGCTCAATCTCACCCGGAGGCTGACCACCGCCGCCGCCGACGCCTCCAGATGCGCGGCGACTCTGCCGTCCAGTCGGGCGTCAAGCTCTTCCCGCTCAGCTTCACCATTGCGCCTTTTGCCATCATCGTGGGCGCCAGTGTCACCATCACGGGCCACTATGTCGCGCAGAACCTGCTCGGCTGGGCCTTCGCGACCGTAGGAGCGGGCTTGTACACGCTGCTTGAGTACGACTCGGGGCCCGCTTCGTGGGCTGGCTTGTGGGTCTATGTCTTTCTCTCTCGGTATTGCTCCGGGATGCCAAGTAAACCGACCCTCGTCCTCCCGCACGGTGTTTGCTGACGGCCCTCTGCTCTCCCGCAGCTCGGTCGTTGCCGGCATTGGCCTCGGCATGCTTTACGCCGCCACGAATTTCCCAATCCTTGCTCCACTCAAGCCCTCGCAGCAGCCCTACGCCGTGCGCTCCCATCCGTTCCGACCGTCTTGGACAGCACGTGCTGACTCTCTCCCACTTCCCTCGCCCGTCCGTGCGCGCAGATCACCTTCTTCGGCTTTGTGCGCTCGTTCGGGCAGCTGTTTGGCATCACCATCAGCTCGACAATCATGTCAAACCAGCTGAGCATGAAGCTGCCAGACGCGTTCGTTGGCGGCGAAATCACGGGCGACGCGGCCTACGCGCTCATCCCGCAGATCAAGAACCTGTGCGCCGTCAAGCCTCTCTCTCTTTACCACGCTTTTTTCTCCTAACGATCGCACAACGCTGCAGTGCCGAGCCCCTCCGCACAGAGGTGCAAATCGCCTTCGCCGACTCGCTCGTCGTTCTGTGGCAAGTCCTCATCGGCATCTGCGGCCTCGGCTTCCTCGTCTCGATCGGGCTCAAGAGTCTACCGTTGACGATGGAGACGGACGCGGAGAACTGGGGTCTTGAGGACAGGAGCAAGGCGAAGGCGCCGCAAGGAGGCGAGGAGGAGAAGGTCGGGGGCGGCGGCAAGTGAGTGCGCCGGCCGAGCGTTTTTGTCCGTTCAGTCAGTGGATACCCATACCTCTCACTTAGACTTGTAGCTACTCTTGGTCGCCTCGCGGCTCTTCGATTCTGTCACTCCCCCTGGTTCCGCTTGGCTCTGCTCGCCTGACGTCCCGTACGCGCTTTCGCTGCGCCGCCCGCACTCAGCTCACCGAGTAGTCTCTCAACAGGCAAAGGTGTGTCGCGCTTGCACCGGTCCATGGGTTAAAGGCGAGACCGTCTCCTCGTCGTTGCCGCTTCGGCCTTCTCAAACCGTCCGTCCCGAACCGTGCGCGCACGCTCCGCGGCCCGTCTCCTGGCCGGCGGACATGCGCGGACACGCTCCTTCTCTCACTCCTCACTCTTCACCTTCAACGACTAGCGTGAAGAGGCCATGCCCCGACGACGGCTGCTGGCCCTTGCGCTGAGCCTGCTCCTCCTGTGTGGTGCAGACTTCGCCACGGCGGACGACAGCGAGGCGACCGCGTCACCGAGCATCAATCCCCTCCTGCCCGGCGCGCTCGGCACTGGCTTGGGCCTCGTCATTTCCGCCGCGTCCGCCGCGTCCGAGGCGTCTGTCGCAAGTGTGGCAAGCGCCAGCGCGGCCGAGAGCGAGCACCCGACGGGGACGGCAACGGCGACGGCCGTGTGGGCGACCAAGACGGCGGGTGGGATGGTGCCCTACACGGATGTCAACGACACTCTCGTGCTCCACGATGATGGGAGCGTGACGTGCGCCCACCCTTCTCACACTGCGCCTGCCACGGAGAGCTGACTGGTGCCTCCTCCCCGATCCGACGAGAACAGGTACTGGTGTCCGAACAAGGACGACGAATGGACAGTCGAGCAGCTGACCGACTCGCTGTCGGCTCACACGGCGACTGGACCGGGGTGCACGATGCGCTATGCGTTCAAAGGTGCGCGGGCGCGTCCTCAGGCTGCCATCCGAGGCGACGGAGAGCACTGACTCCTCTGCGAAGCGCAGGTGACGGGGTCCAGATCTGTGCGTCCCTGTCCGCACCTGCGTCGCTCAGAGCCACCCACCACTGACGAGCGCAAGGAGACAGACGGCGCGACAGGCACCGAGGGAGGCGTCTTTGGCTGCTCGTCCGTCGTCGCGCCTTCTTCCCCTCTGCGCACCTGCGCGGCTCCCGCTCAGTGTCCCATTCGCCCCACACACAGAGTGAGTGCGAGCGGCCGCAACTTCACGACTTGGCTCAACGGGCACGGCGTGTCAAACACGTTCAAGCCGTACCAGGGCTCGTGCGCGATGCAAGGCCTCGGGTGGGACGACCACATGATTGAGCTCGTCAACTCGCCTTGTGCGCGGCTCTCTCGTTCTCTCCCTCGGTCTGCTCGTCTGCAGAGGGCGCACACTGATCCGCTCGAGCGACAGACCAACCCGGCAAGGTCTACTTCACCGGTTCGCCTCCCTCCCCCGCACCCCCAACCCCCCACAAGGCCCTGACCTCTCCTCTCCGTCGCAGGGCTCCGCTTCTCAACAAACAAGACCGAGTCCCCCTGGGAGACCCACACCTGGGACGCCTGCTGCGCGGGCTACACCTTCCCCGACGGCGTCGCGACGACGGTCGATGCCGCGAGCGCGACGGGCGGCGCGGCGGCGGCGGAGGGCGGAGGGGCCGTGGCGGGCCTGGCGGGGGGGACGACGGTCCTCGTCGTGTGCGGCTTGGCGGGCGTCGTCATCCTCGCGTCTTTGCTCATCGCGTGCGTCGCGGCCCTGCTCTTCCCCGCCTCGGCTGGGTCCTGCGCAGCCCGCCGGCTCCTGACATGTCCTGACGGCTGTGCGCTCTCCATGGGCGACCGCAGGTGCATGTGCTGTTCCAAGCGGCCCGCAGCAGGTGGATCAGGGACCGCCGCGCTCCGCGCCGCCCTGCACGGCTCGTCCGCAGAGTCCGGTTCCGACGAAGGTGCGCTTGTCGCCTCTTCTCCGTTCACAGCGCACAGGACGGCAAGGTCCCGCGCGTGAGCACCCCGAGCGACGTGCTGACCTGTCGGACGATCCGCCTGCGCGCCGAGCAGAGTCCCGCCCGCTCAAGCGCGAGAAGAAGCACACCCGGCGGCGGCACCGCGCGCCCTCGACGGACGAGGAGAGTGCGACGACGAGCTCGTCGACCGAGGAGAGTAGCGCGAGCGAGACGGACACGAGCGGCGAGAAGGGCGACAGGCGGGGGACGGCGAGGAGGCGACGCGGAGGGCGGTAGGTGCGCGAAAGTGGGTCTCCTCGATCCGCGACGATGCAATACCTCGTCGTCGAGCGTGTGCGAGTGCAAAGGCGCTGCGTGAGCGGCCCGAACCCTCGTCTTGGCGCTGCGGGTGACCCTCCCGCTACGCCTGCTCCTCCTCGCCGCATCGCCGCCACCCGACAGCGACCTCGACGACCCAGTTCTCCCTCTCCCACCTCTCCTCCTCGAGCCGGACGTACGCCTCCCACCCTCGCGTCTCCTGCACCGCCTGCTCCTGGCCCACCCCGCCGCCGCCGCCGCCGCCGCCGCCGCCGCCTCCGCCGGGGCGGGAGGGATCGAGCGCGTACGCCTCGGGCGCCGAGAAGCGCAGAGAGAGCGCCGCTGCGGCGCGGGAGACGAGCGACGAGAGTTCGAGGTGCTGGAAGAGGTGGTAGTAGCGGTTGAAGGTCGGTTTTGGCGCCGCGGGCGCTGCGGGTTCGGGACCGGGGGCGGCGGGTGCGCCGTCGGGAGGGGAGGGTGCGTGGGAGGGCTGCTCCTCTGCTGAAGATCCTCTCGCCGCCGTCGCCACCGCCACCTTTGCCTTGCCCCGCCGAGGCGTGCCCTTCTCCCGCCGGGGGACCTGCTCCTGTTTCTCCCACGGCACAAACACGTCCTGCCCCTCCTGCCCCCGCCCCCGCTCGCTGACATCTCCAGCTCCAGCTCCTCCCCCTCCTCCTCCTTCTTCCTCGCCCACTCCCCGACCTGCACCCGCACCCGCACCCGCCCCCGGGCCGGGGCCGGGGCCAGCACCCGGCACCGGCACCGGCACGGCCCCCTTCTTGCCGCCCGTCGTCCTCCTCGCGCTGCGGTCCCCGCCGCGGGCGGCGAGCGTCGGGTCCTGCTCGAGGGACCAGACGACGATGAGGAGCTTGGCGACGCGGGGTGCGGAGCGGGGAGCGGTGCTCGAGGAGGAGGAGGAGGAGGAGGAGGAGGACGGGGTGGGCACGGGGGGAGGAGAGGTGGGAAGGACGGCGAGGATCATTTGCTGCACCACAGGACAGGACGAGGGGAGTCAGCTGGACGGGCACCGCAACGGCGCGCGCCTCACGGGAGCAAGCAAGCTCGAGCGAAGAGAGGCCCGAGGGAGCGGCAGCGCAACGCACCTTGACCGCCTCGACGCGCCTCTCTGGCGTCGCAAAGTGGTGGATCGTCGCGATCGAGATGGCGTGGCTCTGTTCGTCGACGCCAGTTACGAACCGTAGTCAGTCTCACACGCCGCCCGAGCGAAAGCAGGGAGAGGGACGAGGAGACGGGACGGACGAAGGCTCCGCGGCGCCAGCAGCGCAGGTCGACGCAGTCGCCGCGGACGACCTCGTGGCCCTTGCTGCTGGCGATGGCGAGGAGTCCGGCGCTCATGTCGAACCCTATGGGGAGAAGGGTGTTGCTCGGGCGGGGCGGCTCGTCGGCGGGCGAGTCGCCCGTGTCGACCGCGCGGCGTTTGCCGTTTGGGTCGCGCGCGCGGGGGGGAGGCGCGCCCTGGTCGCAGGGGAGGACGGAGCGGCAGCCGAGGTACTTGCCGTTGCCCGTGCCGGCGTCGAGGACGAGTGCGCCTTGGGAAGAGGGGAGCGAGTCGAGGAAGCGCTCGACAAAGGGCCAGCGCGAGTGGCGGGTGCGGCTAAAGTCGGAGGCAATCTCGTCGTAGACTCGGTGTACGTGGAGGGACTCGAACGAGGCGGCGAGGGCGAGGGAAGGGTCGGGCGAGGTCATGGTCGACGAGGAGCGAGGAGGAGGAGGAGGCGCTGGAAGAGGGGGTCGCTCGAGGCTAGAGGGCTGCGTCGGTGCCTAGTCGACGAGATGCACGAGCTGGATCACTCCGTTGAGACAGGGAAGACGGGGATGGACAGACCGGACCACGACTCCCCCCGCCGGCCGGCGCCGGCGGCCGCCTCTCTCTCTGCCTCAAACCGTCAATCGTCACTCCTCAGTCATGGCAAAGGGTAACCCTGGCCCGCTCTAGACGCCTTCCTGGCACTTTCCAGCTGACGCCTCGCATCGCCCCACCGTCCACCCCGCTCCTCTCGCGCCCTCCCCCTCCCCTCCTCCTCCTCCGTCATCCGACCTCGTCCCGCTCCTCCTTGCAACGCCCTGCCCCGTGCGCCTTTCCTTGCCCGCCAGTCCCGCGCTCGTTCCGCCTCCTCGAGGAGCTCGAAAAGGGCGAAAAGGGCATCGGCGACGGCACGTGCTCGTACGGCCTTCAGGACGGCGAAGAGATGTCGATGGACAAGTGGAACGGCACCATCATCGGGCCGGGCCACTCGGTCCACGAGAACCGCATCTACTCGCTCTCGATCCGCTGCGGCCCTCAGTACCCGGACGAACCCCCGCAGATCACGTTCTTGACGAGGATCAACCTCCCCGCCGTCGACCAGGCCAACGGCACCGTCGACCCGCGCAAGCTCGGCGTCCTCGCAAACTGGAAACCCACCTTCACCCTCGAGACGGTCCTCGTCGAGCTGCGCAGGTGCGCCCACCTCTACTCGCGCTCTCTCTCTCTCGTGCCCTCGCACTGACCCACCCAACCACCCTGCACACCTCAGGGACATGGCCTCGCCCACGAACCGCAAGCTGCCGCAACCCCCCGAGGGCACCAACTTCTGATCCCCCTTCCGTACCTCTCTCTCCTCTCTCTCTCCCTCTCTCTGCCTGCCTGTCCCCCGACCTCGCCTCCCCCTCGCTCGACCCTCCCCCTCAACCCCGACACGGCGCGCCTCTGTAGGCGCCTGCCCCTCCCTTTTCCCTGCCTGGTCTGTGACCGTGACCGTGACCGTGACGTGCAAGATGTGCCTCTTCCCCCGCGGCGCGGCGTGAGGCAGAAAACAAGGAGAGGAGGACCATGTGCTCGGGCGCGCCGCCCCGCTTGCTCTCTCGAGAGGGGCCCGAGTCGCTGAGCGATCGCCTACCCGCCTGCACGCACGCTCACGGCGGAGGACTCCCGCGGCCCGCCCGCCACGCGACAGTCAGGTTCCCGTCCGACCGTCCGGCGCTCTCGCGCTCTCGGCGCCTCCTCTCTCACGCGGAAGGCACGGGGGCACTGTCCTTTGTTTCAGTTCGGAGTTCGAGTCACACGGGAACGGGACGGGGAGAGGAGCGGGGGTGCACACAGGGGGGAGTGGTACAGGGCGGCGGCGCCAGTGGGGAGGAGAGGGAGCACAGGGACGACGAGGGGGAGGGGGGCGGGCAAGAGTTCGTTGGAGCGGCCAGAGAGAGCGGACGAGGGGGGAGGGGGCGACGCCTAGATGGCGCTCCCTGGGTAGAACCACACGACGACGGCGATGATGACGCTGCGATGCGCGCGGGCAAGGAAGGGAGGCAGGCGGTCAGTGATCGGAGGGGGAAGGAGGAGGAGAGGGCGCGGCCTCTACGCACTAGATCATCATGAGGCCGATGCCTTCCATCCATTGACTGCGGCCGTCGCTGATGGCTGTGGGAGCGGGGGTGCGCGAAGTGGCGAGGAGGGCGAGACGAGGCAAGAGGCGGTGCGAGTCAGCACGCGCCCACTCTGCGTCAAGTCGCCGGACGCACCAAAGTTGACGACAATGATGGCGAGGAAGACGAGGAGCGTCTCGAACGTGTCGAACTCGAGGTCCATCGGCTGGCCAATGGCCCAGCCGAGGAGGACCAGCACGGGGATGACAAAGAGGGCGACTGTGCGGTGCGTTCTTGACTGTGTCAGTGGCTGGGAGAGAGTGCAGGAGGGAGAGACGACGTGACGCACTCTGGATGGACGAGCCGACGGCAACGGCGAGTGAGAGGTCGAGCTTGTTGCGAGTCGCGACCGTGACACTGCGAACATGCGTCCGATCCCCCAGTCAGCACGCCACGCTCAAGAGGGGAGAGACAAGAAGCTCGACGAGAGAGCTGCCAACGCACGCCGTGACATGCTCGGCCGCATTGCCCACGACGGGGAGCAAGATGAGCGCGACAAACTCCTTGCTGACGGACCCGGTCGCCGTCAGGCCGTCGATCGACCCGAGGAGGAACTCTGCCGTGACGCCCGTCAGCACCGTGATGACGATGAGGAGCCCGAACCCGAACCACGGCGTCAGCTGCGGCTGGTGCTCGACCCCCTCGTGCCCATGCCCATGCCCATGCCCATGCCCGTCCTGCGCGAGCCCGCCCTTCTCCAAGTCCCGCACCGTCGCCGCGTCGCCAAACCGCTCCCGCTGCGCCGCGAGCGCCTGCGCGTCCGTCGCGTGCACCGCGAACGCGACGGGGACGGGCTCGGCCGACGAGTGCGTCGTGACGACCCGCGCGAGGTGCGCGTCCTCGTCCCCGTCGTGCACGAACGGCGCAGGCTGGTCCCCGTGCGCGAAGCTCGACGCGCGCGAACGTGCCCTCGCGGCGGCGCCGCCGCGCCCTGCCCAAGAGGCGGACGACGACGACGAAGAGGACGACGTGCTCGAGCTGCCGCCCCAGCTCGGGAGGCTCGGCATGCGGAACACGCGCCCCGAGGTGGGCGGCTGCGGGCCGTCGTACATGAGGGCCGTCGGGCCTGCGTTGGGCGCGCGAGGGTCCCGAGGCGGGGTCGGGACGTAGAGGTAGCTGTGCGTCCACAGCTGGAAGACAAGGTCTGTGGGGGCCGTTTTTGGGAAGGTCAGCCACTCGCGGTGAGATTATCTTTAAGAGGGTTTCGACGACTGACAACAGCCTGTGAAGGGACAGGAGAAACAGTCAGCCCAGGCCCGTATGACCGTGAAAGGCGAGAAAGCACGACGCACCGTAGACGATCAACAGGATGAACGAGATGCCGCGCGACAGGCGCAAGACGGCATCGTCCGTCAGGGCCGCACTCTGCGTGCCCTCCGAGTTGAGGAAGCTGTGGAAGCCGACGGGGATGACAATGGCCGTCACGGCGATGCCTGTGCGCGTGGGAGAGCCGAGGCGCAGAGTCAGCACCTGCAGCAGAGGAGCGGCACCGAGAGGGAGACCGCACGACGCACCGAGCATGTTGACGTTGAGCTGGGCGTTGCGGATGCTGTGCCCTTGCTCGTAGAACTTGATGCCGCCGGCAAAGTAGGCGCCGCCGAGGACGAGGAGGCAGTTGGACAGGAGGCTGCCGAGCATGGACGAGCGCACAATGTTGAGCTCGCCCTTGACGAGGGCGAGGATGGCTGCGAGTGCGTTGCTGCTGTCAGTTCCGAGTTGACAGAGACACGGCGGGAGGCGAGCGCACCGATGATGAGCTCGACGGCATTGCCAAACGTGCTGCGGGCGTGGCGACGGCGAGAGGTTAGCAGCTGCGAGACGGGGTCGATTCACGATCGACGAAGCAACACACGCGTTGAGCAGACCTGCGAGGTCGCGAGGGAGAAGGGTCAGCCGAGATGTGGGGGCGACAGGACACCACGCGGTGCGACCAAGTGCGTGCCAAGGGAAAGTGTGGCGCACCTCCGAACGCATCGCCGACGCGCATGGCGAGCTCCTCTGTCGCAAAGCCGAGGAGTGCGGCGAGAGGGACGATGGCCGTGATGCTGAAGCAGAAGACGATGGTCGGCGACTGGTGCGACAGGTCGAGGGCCCACGCGACGGGCACGAGGAGCAGGAGGACGTTGAGCCACGAGTAGCGCAGCGTGTTGACGAGGCACTGGCGGAACGTGGGGTTCTTGCCGACGGGTTTCTTGGGCTCGAGGAGGGCCTTGCTCAGGAGCGGGGCGCGCGTCGGGGGCTGCTGCGGTTGCTGCCCAGGACCAGGAGGAGCGACGGCACTCGACGCGCCGGCGGGTCCATGGCTGAGCGACGAGTGGACCGCGCTGACCTGGGTCGGGCGACGCTGGACCTTGTAGATCGACTCGTCGTCGAGTTGGGCGGGCGACTGGTCCCCGCCGTGGTGCTGGCGGTCGAGGTTGGGGAGCGACGACGAGCGCACCTGGCTGCCACGGGTCGTCGTCGCCGGCGGTGGCGCGTCGTGGTGGTTGACGGCGGCCGAAGGGGCGAGGGACTGGAGGAGTCTGGCCCGGAGAGTCGAGTGGTTCAACTGGGGAGCAGGAGTCGAGGGTGCGGGTGCCGGGGTGGCGTCGTCGAAGGGCGAGTCTTGGCGCTGCTGCTCATCATGGGGGTCGGGGAGGGGCGGAAGTTGGGAAGGGTGGGTATGGCCACCTATAGCTGGTTCGTCGGGCGGGGCAATCTCGAGAGCTTCAGTCATGCGTCGTCGAGAGAGTGAAGGGAGAAGAAGAGAGAGCGTACAGAGAAGGAGCGAGGTCGGCCGGTCGAGGGAGACACCGCGTGCATCGCGCAGTGTGGGGCACCCGACCAAATCACCCACTCTCCCTCTGTCGTAAACCCGGCCTTGCTGTAGCAGGGTCGTGTACGAGGGACTATCGCACTCGAGACCACCTGTCGCGGTCCTTGCCCGTGAGAGCCGACGAGAGCGAGGCGAGCTGGTTGCACCGCCTCACATCGTCGCCCCGGCCGCGCTCCCGACGGCAACCTCGGCCTCGCGCCTAGCCGCTTGCATCGTCTGCGCCTGTCGAGTCCGCTGCGCACTCGTCCAGTAGCTTCTTCAGGTCAGCTCAGCCCGCACCGTCGCCGTCCCCCTTGCGCGCGCCCTCACCCCTCACCTTTGGCACCGCCCCCTCCCCGGGCCCAGCTCTCTCACGCGTCCCCACCATCGCCAGGCCCAGCAGCACCGCTGAACGCACGAGATGGACTTTATCCCCTGCATCTTTGTCTGCGGATGCGACAAGCAGCTGTCGCTCGAGGGCAACGAGGCCCACATCTGTCCCCGGTGCGCTCTCCCCTCGGGCCTCCCTGCCTCCTCCTGCGCTCAGACCCGCCCTCTCTGACCCGACACGTCAAACAGGTGCAGCAACGGCACCGTCTACGCAACGAAAGAGCGCAACTGCTTCACCTTGTCCGTCCCTTCCCTCCATTCGCCTCTGTCCCTCACGGGAGCCCGCTGACTCCCTCGCCACAGCTGCTGCGTTCCTGTCCTCCCGCTCGGCTCCGAGCACATCTGGCACTGCTCGACCTGCCAGTGGGCCGCGTCGCAGAAGGGCCCCGCCCCGCCCCTCGCGGGCCAGCCCGGCGCGTTCTACGGCGCGCCGCCGCCGCAGGGAGGCGGGTACGGCTACGGCGGTGGCGGGTATGCGCCGCAGGGACAGATGGGCTACCGTGCGTTCTGTGTCTTGCTCCCTCGATGCTCCCGAGACGAGTGCTGACACGGCGCGGAGTCGAGACAGCCCAGCAACCGCCGCCGCAAGGGCACCCGTCGCAGCCCCAGCAGGCGTACCACTAGGCGCCGCGGTGCTGGCCTCCCCCCAACTCTTGCGCCGCCGTGTCGTACATGCTGTTGTTCCGCTCCCGTCCCCCCCCCCGCGCTCGTTCATCATACCCTTTCCCCTCCCTCCCCACTCTCCCCGCTTCCCCCTTAGCCGCTTAATCGACTCGTCCCTCACTCTCCTCACGTGCCTGCGAGAGCGCGTCGAAGCGGAGCCGCAGGACGGACAGAACGTTCGCGAGTGGGGAACTAGGCAGCGCAGTTGCGTTGCGGTGCGGCGCAGGGGAGAGGTAACAACAACAGCGAGCTCGCACGACGAGTACAGATCCCCTCGGGGCCCTCCTCCTCACAGTCCCCTCTCGCCTCGAGGGGCCCACTCGCCCACTCACTCATCATCCCCCCCAAGCTGCACCGCCGGCACGAAGAACGTCAGCACCCCTCCGGTCCCGTGCGCCCCGCCCGAGCCAGAGCCGTCGCCCCGCTCGGCGCCGACGTAGACGTAGAAGATGGCGGCGTGGGAACGGCAGAAGCCTGTGCTCCTCCGCCACGGGGGGAGGGGGGCATCAGCGCCGCTGGGGAGAGCGAGGGGAAGGGGAGTTGGAGGGAGAGGGGAGGAGGACGCACAAGCGATCGTCGTGCTCGCGACAGAGTAGCTCGCGAGGAACTTGAGGACGTCCTTGGCCTCGAGGGTGACGCTGACGAACTCTGTCGGGTCCGCCGGCGGGTCGGTCATGCCTGGGCGTGGGCGGGCGGGCGGCCGTGAGCAGCGATGCGCAGAAGGAGGGGTTGAGGGAGGGGTGGCGAGGATAGGGAGGAAGAGAAGGATAAGGGAGGGAGGGAGGGAGGGACGGCGCGAAGAGAAAGGATGAAGGGAAGCACGCACCCTCCGCACCCGCGGCCGGGGCGCGCAGCCCGCGCCACTCTGTCTCGACCTTTGCGTCGTCCGACTCTGCGCGGAGCCTGGTCCCACGAACGACGAGTCAGCTTGCGCAATCGACACACCCCGAAAGAGGACAGCTCGCGAGCAACGCAACGCAACGCAACGCAACGCAACGCCACGCACCGCAGCTCGCCCGCGTTGTTCGCCCCGAGCGTGATGTACGGCGAGACGGTCTTGAGCCTCTCGACGACGGTCCTGAGCGTGTGCAGCGAGGGGAGGTACAGCGCGACCTGGGGAGTCGGGCACAAGGGCTCCTTGAGTTGGTCCATCTCGGCGGCCTTCATCACCTTGACGGCGACGTCCTGCGTCACTTCGAGGCGCTTGCCGAGGCGGCTCTGCGGGGTGGGGTCGGCTGGCGTCGCGTCAGTGCTGGGGTGAGAGATGCACCATGAGGAGGAGGAGGAGGAGGGGACTCGACGCAACGGAGCTCTGCACGACGAGCGACAGGACGGGGTACGACCCTTCGCCTGTCCCGCCCGGGCCGGTGCCGCCCTTCTTGGCGAGCTTGATGACGACCTCTGTCGCTCCCTGCTCCGTCTCGCAACGCCGTCAGCCAACCTCGCGCCACTGGAGCAGCGCGCCAGAGGGAGGCGCAGCGCACGCTCGCCGACTTGAGGGCCTTGGCGAGCAGGTCGGTCGTCACTTCGAGGTAGACCTCGTTGTGGTGGTTCGAGTCGAGGCGGAGCGTCTCGGCGCGGAAGATCGAGTCCTGCACGGGGTGGGCGGACGTGTGTGGGCCAAGCGGGTGAGCCTGAGGGCGGAGAGGAGGGAGGAGAGACGGGGGAGACGGACAATGTTGATGACACTGCGGGTGGCGGGAGTGTCAAGTGTGCTCATTACTCACTCAAGGGCACAGGAGAGAGGACGGACCTCCACACCTGGACGCTCGTCTTTGTGCCGCCGGCCCTGCAGATGAGGTGGACCTGGTCTCGCTTGAGTTTGAGGATGGCCGTCTTTGACAAGGGCGCGAGGCTGGTGATCAGGCGAGAGAGCTGGTTTGGGTTCGAGACGTCTGCCTTGAAGCGCATCGTTCGGGGTTAGAGGAGCAAGAGGATGTCAATTTGAGGGAAGAGTCGGCCGAGTGGGGAGGAGGGCGAGGCGAGGGCGCGAGCAAACGAGGACGAGCTCGCTCGAGCTGGGTGCAGTCCAGGTGGACCCTCGATCCCCTGTTAGCTGCACTGGGACCTGCGTGACCCGGTGGCAAGCTCAAGGGACCTGAGACTGGGTCGAGCTGATGACAGCAACTTCCGACGCCCTCTTCCCCTCTCGCTCTCGCTCTGACCCGGCTGCAGCTCGAGGAGTTACCGCCATGGGTGCGTGCAAGCATCCTATCGAGGACCCGCCCCCGCTTCCTTGAGCTGACCGCGCATCGTCCCTCTCCCACCCCCTCTCGCGTCCCCTCCCCACCTCGACGTCGTCGCCCCACCCGCACTCACCTTGTGACAGCCGCAAGCGCACACCCAGCAGGTGGCCTCATCACAGTCGCTACCTGCTCCCTCAACCAACACGCCCTCGACTTCGACGGTGCGCCCCTCCTCTCCTCTCCTCTCGCTTCACCTCTCGCTCCTCCTCGCTCACCACTCTTGGCCCCCACACCGCACAGGCAACCTCGACCGCATCCTCCGCTCCATCAAGATCGCAAAGGAGCGCGGCGCAAAACTGCGCATCGGGCCCGAACTCGAAATCACGCACGTCCTCGTCAGGGTCCTCTGACGTACCTCGCCTCGTGGGCTGACTGGCTGGTGTCCCTCCCTGTGTCCCTCGTTCACAGCGCGTATGGCTGCCAGGACCACTTCCTCGAAGGTGTGCTTGACCCTGCTCCAACGAGACCGCCTCGAGGGGTGGACCCGCTGACGCTTGACCTCGTCTCGTCTCGTCTCTGTTCTGCGGCGCCCGACGACCCGCAGGCGACACGCACCTCCACTCGTGGCAAGTGCTCGCCAAGATCATCGAGTGCGACGACGCCCTCGACATGATCGTCGACGTCGGCATGCCCGTCGTGCACAAGAACGTCATCTACAACTGTCGGGTCGTCATCTTCAACCGCAAGATCCTCCTCATCCGCCCCAAGATGTGGCTCGCCAACGACGGAAACTACCGCGAACTGAGGTGGTTCACCCCGTGGATGAAGCACAAGCAGACAGAGGAGTTCTATCTGCCCAAGATGATTGCCGACGTGACGGGTCAGGTGCGTGCTCAGCGGCGCCGACTCGGTGCGCAGCGGGTCCGCCCGTTGAACCCCCTCTCATCTTCTCCTCGCAGGTTACCGTGCCGATCGGTCACGCCGTCGTCGCGACGCAGGACACGTGCATCGGCGTCGAGATGTGCGAAGAGCTCTTCACCCCCGCGGCGTACGTCCCCCACCTCCCCTGTCTCCCTCGCTCGGTCCGCTCGTGCCTCGACCTGAGCTGACGCTTCTGCTCTCACGACACAAACGAACAGGCCGCACATCGAGATGGCGCTCGACGGCGTCGAGATCTTTACCAACAGCTCGGGCAGCCACCACGAGTTGCGCAAGCTGCGCACCCGCATCGACCTCATCAAGGAGGCGACACTCAAGGTGCGCTCGGTGCCGCCGCTTCGAACAATCTCCACCATTCGAGAAAGACTGACTCGCATGTCCGTGCACCTGCCTGCGCTTGCTTGCGCGCGCGCGCAGTCTGGGGGCCTGTACCTGTACGCCAACCAGCAAGGCTGCGACGGCGACCGGCTCTACTACGACGGGTGCTCGTTCATCACGCTCAACGGCCAGGTGATCGCCCAGGGTTCCCAGTTCTCCCTCAACGACGTCGAGGTCGTCACTGCCACGGTCGACCTGCAGCGCATCCGCGCCCACAGGACGTGGAGCAGTCGCAGCATGCAGGCCGCCGGGAACGAGACGGTGTTTGTGAGGCAGAGGGCCGAGACGAGGCTCAGCACGGAGCAGGACGAGGACCTCGTGGATGCCGTCGTCGACAAGGAGGGCGAGTTCAGGTACAACCTCCCCGAGGAGGAAATTGCGTGCGTCCCCTTCCTCCTTCCTCCTCGCTCCCGAGCGGGCCTCGTGCCCCTTGCCAACCGTCTCCTCCTGACCCTCCCGGCGGATTGGGCCGCGACAGGTACGGCCCGGCGTGCTGGCTGTGGGACTACCTGCGCAGGTCGGGCACGAGCGGCTACTTTGTCCCGCTCAGCGGAGGCATCGACTCGTGCGCGACGGCCACGATCATCTTCTCCATGTGCCGCCTCGTCGCAAAGGCCGCCGCAGAGGGCAGTGCGTCGCCGCTCTCTCTCTCTTTCTCTCTCAAGATCCTCGTTCTGGGGGAGACGTACCCCGACGTAGGCTGACTGAAGCGCCGTGCCCCTTCCCTTCGGCAGACGAGCAAGTCATCGTCGACGCGCGCCGCATCACGGGCGAGGACCCCGCGACGTCGAGCTACGTCCCCGTCGACCCGCGCGAGTTCTGCGGCCGCATCTTCCACACGTGCTACATGGGGACCAAGAACTCGAGCAACGAGACGCGCCAGAGGGCAAAGGACTTGGCCGAGGCGATCGGCGCGTGAGTGCCGCCGCTCTCTCGGACCCGTTCCTGCCTCGCGACCCGTGGTCGCCGGCGCTGATTCTGGTCAAGGAGCCGCTGCTCACACTGAACCCTTCCCCCGCAGGTACCACGTCGATCTCAACATGGACGCCTGCGTCGACGCGATCCACACGCTCTTCACGCTCGTGACGGGCAAGAAGCCCGAGTACAAGGTGCACGGCGGGACCCAGACCGAGAACCTCGCGCTGCAGAACATCCAGGCCCGCCTTCGCATGCTCCTTGCCTACCTGTTCGCGCAGCTGCTCCCTTGGGTGCGCAGCAAGGGCGGGGCACTCCTCGTCCTCGGGAGCGCCAACGTCGACGAAGCGTGCGTCTGCTCCGAGCGCTCTCTCCGTGGCGGTCGAGTCACTGAGTCACTGACGCTCGACGACGCGAATAGTCTCCGGGGCTACTACACAAAGTACGACTGCTCGGCCGCGGACATCAACCCGATCGGCGCCATCTCCAAGGTCGACCTCAAGCGCTTCATCGCGTGGGCGACCAAGGCCTTTGACCTGCCCATCCTAGACGAGTGCGCCTCTCCCTCTCCTCTGCTCCATCGCGCACCTCTCTCTGACGCAACCCGCCCCGCGCCCGCCCGGTCACGCAGCTTCCTCCACGCGACGCCGACGGCCGAGCTCGAGCCCATCACGGGCGACTACGTCCAGTCGGACGAGGTCGACATGGGCATGACGTACGACGAGCTGAGCGTCTTTGGACGGCTCCGCAAGCAGGAAAAGATGGGGCCCTACGGCATGTTCACCAAGCTCGCGACCGTGTGGGGCGCAAAGCTCACGCCTGTCGAGGTGCGTTCTCTCGGTCTCTGGTGCGCGCGTGTAGAGAGCACCTGCTGACATGGCTCCCGACTAGATCGCCGACAAGGTCAAGCGGTTCTTCTTCTACTACGCGATCAACCGGTTCGTTCCGCGCTTTACCCCCTTCCGCCCCCTGTGCCCTCGCTGACCACTTGACCGCCTACCTCAGCCACAAGATGACGACCCTCACGCCGAGCTACCACGCTGAGGCGTACTCTCCCGGTGCGCCCTCGCCTCCCTCTCCCTCTCGCTGTAACCCTTGCCTCGAACCACGCGCTGACCGACACCCTCCCCGCTCCCTGCAGACGACAACCGCTTCGACCTGCGCCCCTTCCTCTACAACGCCAAGTTCAGCTGGCAGTTCCGCGCCATCGACGCAAAGGCGGCCGCGATGCCGGACCGCAGGCGCCACGACGAGGGCGAGGAGAACAAGAAGAAGAGCGCGTGAGCGGAGGGCGAGGCGGGGGAGAGGTATGTAGATAGGGAGGAGGACTAGACGCGCAAAAGCGATGGCGCATTGCTTGCGAGGGCGAGGGGATGGCGAGAGCAGGCGGCTCGCTCGCACCCCGCGCGGCAGCCGCTCGCGCCCCTTCTTGCCTGCTCCGGGGACGCTGGGGACCCGGCGGCGTGTGCGCACGGCCTCGACGCCGTTTGGGCCTCCTCTCCGGTCACATGGCTCGATCGAGCGCCTCCTGTCGTCTTCCTGTCTCGATTGCGAGGCCCCGGCGTGGGCCTCCTGAGGGGCTTCCGTCCAGGAGTCTCCGTTGCTCCCTCGCTTTTAGTGTGGACGCAGGGATCGGGAGCGCAGCTTGACTCTGCTTCTGCTCTTGCTCTTCGCTTCCAATTGGCTTCCACTTGATCGAGCCACCGTCGGCGGCCCTCGCACTCCTTCACTCCTCCTTTCGCTCGCTCGCAGGATCCGCGACCCCTTGCGAACATGGTCAAGACCAAGCTACTCAAGTCGGCCTACCTCTGGACCGCCGCCATGGGCTGGTGGGACACTGGCGCCGACCCGCTCATGCCCAGCGACTTTCGCGTGCGTCGTCCGCCTCCTCTTCGTGCGATACCGTCCAGCGCTGACCATCCGACCCGTGTACCCAGCTCGGCCTCGCGCCGAACAAGCACGTCGCGCACCCGGACGCGAAGCGCCTCGCACACGAGCTGGTCGAGGTCACGGGGTTGCTGGACCACGTCGAGCGGCTGCCGATTGTGCCCGCGCGCGAGGAGCATGTCCTGCTCGTCCATGACGCCAAGGTGTGCCCTGCCAGTGATCACTCCGGCCCGCTGCGGCAAGGAGCTCCTGCCTAATCCTCTGCGCCCACCGCAGTACGTCGACCGCGTCAAGCGCGAGAGCAACGAGACGGGCGGCGACTGCGGCGACGGCGTCTCGCCCTTTGGTCTCGGCGCCTACGACCTCGCCTTGAAGGGCCTCGGCGCGTCGCTCGGGCTGCTCGAGTCTGTCGTGCACGGCAAGGTCAAGAATGGCTACGCCGTGCGTCGTGCTCTGCCGCCTTCCGTCTGCGGACCGCTCACCTCGCCGCCGCGCGCCGCAGCTCGTCCACCCTGCTGGACACCACGCCGAGCCGGACCGCGGCCGCGGGTTCTGCATGTTCAATAATGGTGCCATCTCTGCCGAGTACGCGATCAAGAAGCTGGGCCTGAGGCGGGTCGCCATCGTCGACGTGCGTTGCGCGAACCTCCCGCTCCGCTCGAGAGGCGTCTTCGCGTCGTGTCTGCCGGCCGGCTGACCCTCGTCTGTGATTCAGCTCGACGTTCATCACGGCAACGGCGCAGAGAAAGTGCGCCGTCCCTTCCACCCTGCCCTCCGCCCTCCGAACTGACGCATCCGCTCACGCAGATCTTCTGGAAGCGCAACGGTCCGTCCCGGACCCTCCTTGACGCTTCCAGCACCCACTCAAGTCGTCTGCCCGCAGACGTCCTCACGATCTCGATCCACCAAGACCGCTGCTTCCCGCCTGACAGCGGGTTCGCCTCGTCGCGCGGCGGCGGCAAGGGCTTCGGCTACAAGTGCGCCCGCTCCGTGGCTCGCTGCTGGTCGCGTTTGCTTTCACCATTGAGCGACTGTGGATGCGCACCGCAGCTTCAACATCCCCCTCCCGCCTGGCAGCGGTACTGAGGCGTACCTCTATGCCCTCGAGAAGCTCGTGGCGCCCGCCCTGCGCCGCTTCAAGCCCGACGTCATCATCGTGCCCTCGGGTACGTCCCTCAAGCTCCTCAACATCCGCCGCCAAGTCGCTGACTCAACCGCACGTGCGGCCCCTCGTCGGCGCATCGCGCGCGCCCGCGGGTAGGCCTAGACGCCAACATCATGGACCCGCTCGCGCGCCAGTCCGTCACGGCCGACGGCTTCGCGGCCATCACGCGCGGGATGATGCGCGTTGCGGAGGAGCTCGTGCACGGGCGGCTCGTCTACCTCCAGGAGGGGTGCGTTGCGTTGCCTGGCTTGGTCACCGAGCCCCGTCCGGGCTGACGTCCTGTTTCTTTTCCCCCGTTCCAATCCGCACGCAGCGGCTACTCGCCTCAGTACACGCCGATCTGCATTCACCGCATGTACGCTGCCCTCTCCCCCATTGTTGTCCCTCTGCCCGGCGCTCAACCCCTCCCGCTGACCGGTCCTCGGCCGTCCCCTTTGCCATCGCAGCATCGAGACGCTGGCCAACGTGACGACACTCGCCGAGGACCCCTACGGCTACATCATCAACACGCAGTACGGCCAGGTGCTCGAGCCGTGGCAGCGCGCGGCGATTGACGAGCTCAGGCCGCACGTCAAGGACATCAGGGTCGAGGCGCACGGGCCGGGTCGGGCCCATTGAGGCGGAGCAGCTGGTCTGCATACTTGCGTGTGCTCTTCGGCGTGGATGAATGTCGTCGCCGAGTACCACGCTCGTGTCCCCCCCTTCCGTCCGTTCTCTCCTTTGTCCGCTCGACCCGCCCCCGCCTCTCCTCTTTCCCAGCTCTCCTGGCACATGTCCCGTCGTCTGTCGGCCCGGTGAACATCCAGAGAGCGAGAGCTGCGGCCTGGGCGCCCGAGCCGAGACCACCGAGAGTTCCGGCCCGTGCCGCGCGAACCTTCTCAAGCCGCGTGGTCGTCGTCGCGCAAGCTCGTCGCAGACCCGCTGACAACGACTGCCGTCAGTCGAGAGGCCTCACAGAGCAAGTCAAGCACGTCGTCGTTGATGACGCCCGCCAGGTGCGAATGACAGCGGCGGCGCCCTCTCTCTTGGCCACGCCGCGCGAACTCTACTGCGCCTTGCCGCCCTTGTCTCCATGCCCATGCTCATGAGCGTGCTCCTCCCCGGCGCGAACTCCCTCGCCCTCTCCTCCCGCGTCCTCCCCTGCCCCGCTCCCCTCGGCCCTCAGCCTGACGACCACCTCCCGGACCCTCTCGCGCCCGACCACCTCGCGCACGCGGTCCCGGACGGCGCGCTCGACGTCGTTGGCGCGCGCGAGGCTGAGCGACGAGGGGAGGACGAGCTCGACGTCGATGAGGAGGGACGGGCCCGACGCGAAGAGCCGGATCGAGGGGATCGCGAGGATCGGGTAGGCGCCGCGCGGCGTCGCGCCGGCGGCGGCGGAGGCGGGGTCGGCGGGGTCGTCGTCCTTGTTTGCCGCGCTCGAGTCGGCACCGCGACCGTCTGCGCCACGCGGAGACCACGGCTCGACCGTCTCGCAGCTGCTGAGCGCGCGGACCGCGTCATGCACCTGCGGCTGCACGTCCTCGTCGGCGACGCGGTCGACCAAGCCGCCGAGCGCGTCGCGCCCGACGTCCCACCCCTGCTTGGCGATCATGCCGGCGACGACGAGGCCGCCGACGGGGTCGAGCATGGGGAGGCCGACGCGGGCGGCGCCGATGGCGACGAGGGCGACGAGGGACCCGAGCGCGTCCGAGCGGTGGTGGTACGCGTTGGCGAGGAGGACGCCGCTGTGCTGCGACTGGGCGACGCGCAGCGTCGAGCGGTACAGCCACTCCTTGACGAGGATCGACACGCCGGCAAAGTACATGGCGCGCGCGTCGACGACGGCGGCGGTGGGAGAAGCGTCGCCGTGCGAGTGCGAGGGGACGGGCGCTGCGGCTTCGGGGCCGTGGACGTGGCCGTGCGGGAGAAAGTCGAGCGAGGCGAGGAGGTCGGGAGGGATCGAGGGGATGGACGCGAGCGAGAGGAGCAGGTGGTGGTACGAGTGGAGGCCTGCGCGAGGGGGAGGGGGTCCGAGTGGGAGGGCGTCAGACAAGACTGGTGTCGGGACGCAGGGAGGAAAATGAGGGCGCACCGATGCCTGCGGCAGTGGCAAAGAGGAGGAACGAGACGACGAGCGAGCCGAGCGTCTCGAACTCTGCGCGGGGCGAGCGAGCGACGAGGGTGAGTGACTCGCAGCGGTCACGGTGCAAAGATGGACGCACTGCCGTATCCGTAGGGGAAGCGGTGCGAGGGGGCCCAGCGGCCGATGCGGTACGACACGAGGGTGACGACGTCGGCGACGAGGTCGCTGCCCGAGTGGGCTGCGTCTGCGAGGAGGGCCGAGCTGGCGAGGACGTATCCGGCGACGCCCTTTACGGCGGTGAGGGCGACGTTGGCGACGAGGCCGACGAGGGTGATGCGGCTGCCCGGGTCGAGGCGCGAGGGGTTGCGGAGCGAGGCGAAGGCGGACGAGAGGTGGGCCGTCTCTTCGATGCCGCCGTGCGAGTGGCCATGGCTGTGCGAGTGCGAGTGCCCCGAGTGGCCCGAGTGGTTCCTGGAGGGTTGGCGTTGACGGAGAGAGGGCGAGGAGGCCATGGCGAGCAACGTGGGTCGTCGGGGGGACAGCAAGAGGCGGGGAGTGCGGGGAGTGCTGCGCGAGACCAAGAGCCTTGCGCAGGACATGCACTGCTGCACTCGAGCACTGCTGCGGTTGAGGCGGGGTAGGGGGAGCGATGAGAGGTCGCGCGAGATGGGAGGACCGGGGGGTCGAGGTGAGAGCGAGGGTCGGGCGGGCGTGTAGCGGGGAGGTGCTGTACTAGTCAGCGAGTGTGTGTGTGCTCGATGTGCGCCTGGTCGAGCGTGGTGAGCCGAGTGTCGTTGTCGCGTTGAATTGCGTCGCGTCGCTCTCGCTCGTGCGCATGCTCGTCACCCGGCTTGATCGACCGAGTGACTAGACTACCACCACCATGGCTGCCTTTGTCCCAGGGCAGCCCACCGCTGCATCCGCCATCGCAGAGGTACGCTCCCCCTCCCTCCTCCCCCTCCCCTTCTCCCCCACCTCCTCACTCGCACCTCACCCCGCAGCACCTCTCGACCCCACCGTCCCTCTCGCGCATCCCCTTGCTCCGTCAACGCATCCACAAGGAGCGCACCCAGCTTCAACACACCCTCGGCGCACGCGCAAAGGACCAGGTCGACCTCGTCAAGCAAGGCCTCGCGGGACTCCGCGACGCAAAGACAGCCGCCGAGCAACTCAAGGAAGCCCTCAGGGAGGTCGAACACCTCGTCGCAGACCCGCGCGCCCAGATCCACGGCTTTGGCAAACTCGCAGAGGTGCGCGCCCTCCCTCCCACCCTCCCTCCCCCGACTCGCCGCCGCACCTTCTTCACTCGCTCCCCGACTCACGCACCCCCCCAACGCCCACAGGTATCGATCGTCCACCGCCGCCTGACCCAGACGCTCGAGATTGTCACCTCGCTCCGCTCCATGTACTCGCGCCTGTCGCACCTCTCGGACCTCCTCTCGCAAGACCGCGCCGACCCGCTCGGGCCCTCGCCCAACCTCCTCCCGATCCACTACCACCTCACAGAGCTCGAGACGTTCCGCAACGAGACCCTCGCCCAGGCCAAGAAGTCGGGCTCGTCCTGGGGCGACGGCGGCCCCGCCTCCTCCTCCACGGGCTCGGGCTCGCGCTCGAACGCCCTCGCACCCTCCTCGCCCGACCCGGACGCGCCCGCCGCGCAGCAGCTCGCCCACCTCGCCGGCACGCGCGAGACGCTCGAGCGCTACTTTGAGCGCCTCGGCGAGACGATCGAGGCCTTCGAGGCGCACTACTTCCGCCTCGCGCGCGAACTCGTCGTCCTCGCCCGCCGCGGGCACGCGAGCGTCGCCGTGCGCCTGTGCAAGGTGGCCGAGGTCGAGGGCGCGCGCGACCAGCGCGCCATCGCGATCCGCATGGTCAAGAAGGCGGGCAACGTCGACGTCGCGGCGAGGTTCAGGAGCTTGCAGGCCGACGCGAGGACGCTCAAGCACTACCGGGCCAGGGTCCTCGATGCCGTGAGGGACGGGTGCAGGACCGACGTCGAGAAGAGCTTTAGGAGGGCGGGCGAGGACGGCGTCAGGTGGATCGACGAGCTCGACTGGGTCTTTGACGACATCGTCACCGTGCGCGAACTCTTGGTCGACAAGTTTCCCGACGACTGGAACGTGCGCCTGCTCCCCTCCTCCTCCTTTCTTTGCGTGGCGCTTGCGACTGACCCTTGCTGCGCATTGCCTCGCCCTCGCAGATCGAGCAGGTCTAGTGCGCCCAATCTCCTTGTGGCCCTCCCTTTACCCGACCCGCCACAGTCACTGACACCACCTCGGGACCCTCCCTCGCAGCGTCAAGGGGTACCACAAGGCGCTGTACGACTTCGTGGCGACGCTGGTCAAGTCCGAGCCCGACCCGGCGACGCTCCTCCGCCTGTCGCAGTTCACGAAAGAGTACGTCAAGACGATGGACAAGGAGCTCGGCGTCGACCCGGCCTGGCTCGAACCGCCCTTGCTCGACGGCAACGAGGGCGCGCTCCTCGACGACTACCTCGGCGTCATCACGCGCAAGATGGACGAGTGGACCGCCAACCTGTTCAAGGGCGAGTCGCGCGACTTTGTCGAGCGCGCCGACCCGCCCGAGACGGACCCGGACGGCTACTACGGCATGCAGGGCGCCGTCATCCTGTTCCAGATGCTCAACCAGCAGGTCGACCTCGCGCTCGACTCGAACCAGGCCGCCGTCCTCGCGCGCGTCGTCGACGAGGCCAACCGCGTCATGCGCGGCGTGCAGCGCAGGTGGATCGACCTCGTCGACGCCGAGTACCGCCGCCGCATCGCGGGCGACCCGGCCCTCGTGCCCGGCCTCGACGAGTACGTCATGGCGCTCGCCAACGACCAGATCAAGAGCGCCGACTTCACCGAGGCGCTCAGCAACCGGCTCGAGCCCCTCGTCAGCGCAAAGTACAAGGCGGCCATCGTCGACAAGCTGAGCGACGCCATGGACGGGTTCCTCGACGTCGCCAAGCGCTGCGTCCAGGTCCTCATCGACGTCGTCTTTCACGACCTCAAGCCCGCGACAAAGGCGCTCCTGTCGCCCGCGTGGCACACCCTCGACGGCGACGCGGCCCCGATGCGCCAAGTGGTCGAGACGCTGCAGGACTACATGGACGACTACCGCGTGCACCTCAACCCCAACCTGTTTGAGCTCCTCGTTGAGGACCTCATCGACACGTTCCTCATCACGTACCTCGTCGCCGTCCGCCGCGCGACCAAGCTCCGCATCCCGCAGGCCGTCGAGCGCATGCGCACCGACATCGACCTCGCGTTCGACTTCTTCGTCGCGTTCAAGCCCAAGGCCGAACTCGTCGCCTACTTTGACGTCCTCGAGAGCGTCCTCACCCTCTTGAGCGCGAGCAAGATGATGGTCTTCCTCGACGTGCGTCCTTCCCCCTCTTCCCGTCTTCCTTCCCTCATCTGACCTCGGCGGCCCTGCTTCCCAAACGGCAAACGCAAACGCCCGCAGTACTGGCCCTTCCGCAAAAAGTACGGCCCCAACCTCGCCTTCACCGAAGCGCTCATGAAGGCCCGCGACGACCTCGACCGCGGCGCCGTGAGCGACATCATGGACAGCGTCCGGCGCAAGGTCCAGAGTGAGCCCGTCGGCGCGGCGGGCGAGGACGGGGCCGGGGCCGGGCCGAGCATCTTTGATCGGATGCCGGCCAAGTGAAGGCGGGGTGAGCGCTGGGGGTTTGCGGCGGAGGAGGAGTTGCGGGGAGGATACCCAGCCCAGGCTCGAGGAGGGCAGCAACCTGTCGATACCCGTCTCTCTCTCTCTCTCTCCACTTTGTTGTTAACGATACGGCCTGCTCTCGGACCTTGAGCTGCGCAGAAGTGGGCGTATGCGACCCGAGGGCGACCGGACGAGGGCTCTGTCTGCACGGGTCAAGCGCCGCGGCGAAGCGGCTTCTCCTCGAGCGAGACCTCGAGCTCCACGTAGGCGTGGCCGTGTAGCCCCTCCGCCAGCCGAGGGTCACCTGGCACAGAGGCCGTCGCCCAGCCAGGGCAGCGAGGGCGCAACCCAGGCTCGAGCCCCCTGGCTCTCGCGCCGTCGCGCGCGACGAACGGCCCAGCTCCGCATGTCCTCGCCTCTCCGTTGCGTTCAGCGCAGGGCTGCGCGCATCTGCTCGACTAGGCTGCAACGCTCCGTGCGGGCTGGGGCAGGCCGCGCAAGGGTCGGGAAATCCGCCTTGCGCTCTCTCTCGCTCGCTCGCTCGTTTGCGTTCGGTGAAGACACGACGAGAAAACGGACGAGTGTCGATTAGCAGGAGAGAGAAGACAGTGTGTACTGGTGAGAAAGGGGTAAAAGCAGAGGCGACGAGGGGCGAACGACGGGAGACTTGAGAAGGCGGGACGAGGAAGTGTATCGACGGGCTAAAGACCGCCCAGGCGTTGCTCTTGTCTCGGCGCGACACGCTGGACGACCGACGCGAGGCTGGATTGAGCGCATCGGAGGTGAACGACCCGCCTAGTACTTGAGGACTGCGCGAGTGCAGGGGAGATCGGGTCAGTGCGTTGGCTCCCCCTCGACAGGCTCGACGGATCAGAGACGCACTGATGTAGAGCGCGTGGATGATGCTGTTGGGTTCGTAGCAAGGGGTTCGGCGAAGGAGGGCAATGGAGCGCAGGAGGTCAGTTTCGGTTCCGCAACCTGACGACGCTGGGGAACGCACCCGGGGATGTAGCCGAGGATCGTCAGGAGGATGTTGACTGCGGGTTGAAGTGCACTCTTTGTGTCAGTGACAGGGCTTGAAAGCGGGCAGGGCCACGGGGAGCCGCCGAACTGCGACGGGACGGCGACCGCCCGGCTCGCCTCGCCTCTGCTCAAGGGCTCGCGCGCTACTCACTCCAGAAGTCGGCAGCGCAGCCACGCTCCAGGAAGACACCGACGGGCGGCAGGAAGATGGCAAGGATGATCTAGTAGCGGTAAAACGTAGAACGGCGGAGTGGAGGCACGTCAGTACGTCGAAGGCGAACGGAGACGGAACGAGAGGAGGGCGGTGAAGGACAAGGTCCTTCCCGGCGGGTCCGGCGCACCTTGCAGATGTCACTGGCGGTGAAAGGCATGCTGGGCTGATGTGGATGGGGGGTGGTAGAGCTGCGCAAAAGGTGAAGAAGCGAAGCAGGGTGAGCAACGAGGAGGCCGACGGGGGGATGACGCGGGCGGAGGCTTTGGAGGCTGACAGGGCGAGACGCACGTGGGGTGGGCTGCGAGTGAGGGCAAGAGTCAGCGAGGGTCAATCCGAGACGAATGAACAAGGTCCGACGCACCTTGAGTGAGGTAGAGGTGGAGAGAGGAGGAGGAGGAGGAGGAGGAGGAAGGTGAGGGGGCGACTGCGCGTGCGCGTGCCGCCGCCGAGAGGAGGCTGAGTCCTGACCGAGTTGGCCGCCTGAGACACTCTGGGGAGCCGAGCACCGCCTCGTCGGCCCACATATGCACGCCTCCCCTCGACAGATTGACCCTCCTTGTGCCGGCCTCTCCCACGCTGCCAGTTGCCTCTTGCCTCGATCGGCTCACGCCCGTCATGCCTGCCCTCGAGCGCAGGCAGTACGTCTGGCCCAACACTGCTACCCCTACCACCACCACCTCGTCGCCGTCGTCGATTCAGGAACTCGCCCAGACGAGTGCGACCCGCTTCGTGCCTCAGGCCACGGCCACCTCCGACTCGAGCGACTCGGACTCTGGCTCGGGCTCGGGCGTGAGCGTGTGGAAGTACGGTGAGCTGCACGCTGTCTTCCCTGACCCTGCGCATCAAGGCAGAGAGCGCGCCCCGTTGAACCTCTTGCCTCTCCCTCGCTGTGCACCCCTGCGGGCTCCCAAACTCTCGCGACCGACCCGAACCCGACGCCTCCCTTGCAGCCATCGTCGTCATCCTGTGCGTCTTTGCACTCGGCGCACTCGTTCGACTCGGTTTGCTCCACCGCCTGCGCCGTCAGCGAGCCGTCTACACCCAGCAGCAGCTCCAAGACCGCCATCGCCACAGGCCAAGACCTCAGTCGCAGCCTCGTCCACGCAGGGGCTCGCAGCGCAGCTTGAACGGCAGCGTCTACAGCATCGACCTCGAGGGGAATGCCGAACCGCCGCCCCCAGGTTACGACGAGGCGCAGCGCGCCTCTGCTGCGACACCCCCTCCCCCACCGCCGCCGCGTCCGCCTCAACCTGCAGCGCCACAGGAGGAGCCCATCCGCCGCGGACCCTTTACACGCCTCTCGTCGCTGTTCCACCGAGGAGGAGGCGGCAGCAATACTGCCCCGGTCCCGATGCAGCACATCGCCCCTTCGCAGCGCCCCGCCGATCCCTCGACCCTCGCCGAAGTGGCGCACCTCCGCCGCGCCCTGCGCGACGCTGGCCTCCTCGGGCCCTCGTCCTCGTCCTCTGCGGGCCCTCGCTCGTTTGCCGACCTGACGCCCGCCCAGCGCGCCGCCCTCAACGGCGCGAGCCCCGCCATCCTCGTCGCCGCCGCAGCCGCCATGGCCGGCCCCGCACCTGCTCCAGGCGGTGCGGATGTCGCCGGGGACGAGACGTCCGAGGAGCACCGTGCGCGCCGCAGGGCCGAGAGGCGCCAGAGGAGGAGGAGGGAGCGCGAGGCCCAGCGCGAGAGGGACGAGGGGCTCGGGCTCCCGACTTACTCGCGCAAGGTCGCCGATGGGGAAGAGACGCTCCAGCGTGCCGAGGGATGGAAGACGGACGCGAGTGGGGACGAGGACGGAGAGGCCGAGGACGACAGCGGCGAGAGCGGCGACGAGCGCGAGCGCGAGCGCGGGCTCGAGGGCGCGAGGGTCGGGCCCGAGGCGGGCGCGGTCGTGCCAACGCTCGACGGGGCGCACCCCCGCGCGGGCACTTCGTCCCGGTCGGAGCCGCTGGCGAGTGTCGTCCCGCCTGCGAACGTGAGGTCGACATCCCCCCCGTCGAGTACGCCCCCGCCTGCTCGTTCCGAGCCCTAGCGCGTTGCGCCCGCCCTGTCCCTTCCCGTGTCGCCCGTCTCGCATCGCTTTTGTTGTGTCGTTCAGTCGCCTTTGCGCTCCCTTTGGTCACACTGTTGTAGGATTTGCGTACCGGCGTCATCCACCGGCGGTCTTTGCCTCGTCACGGCCTTCCCTACGTCGCTGTTCTGGCTCGATCTCTCCCTCGGTGTTCTCGTCGTCGTTTCCGGCAACGTTACCAGAGGTGGTGAAAGCCGAGACACGGCTGCGTTGTCCGTCGGCGCTCGCACCCCGTGGTGAAGTGGGGGGAGGCGCACGCGCCCCTTGGACCCTTTCATCTCGCGTTCGCCGTCCGCGCTCCTTCCTCTCCCTCTCCCTCCTCCCCTTGACTCCACTCACGCTAACCCGCCTCTGAGATGCCCTGCTTGCTCGACTTGACCCGCCTCTTCTCCCGCGAGGGCGCCATTCGCCTGCCCGTCTCTTCGTCTCCTCCCGACGAGGCGTTTACGACCGACGTCAAGGACGGACGCCTCTCGCTCGATGACGGAAAGGCTCACGGGGAACTGCCGTTCTTCCTGTCTGAGGAAGAGGCCGACGACCAAGGGTACACGAGTGCGCACACCGACTCTTGGTCTCTACGGGGTCGAGCACGCTGACCTTGGCTGGCGGACACACAGGCGCCCACCTCCTGGTCGAGTGCATCGGGTCCGCCCTCGTTTCTTGTGTATGCTCGAGTGTACGGCGAAGAGCTGACGCCTGTCAACCCCTGCCGGTTCACGCAGCGCCTCTGTCTTCAACGCCCTGTACTTCTGCTACCTCCAGTCGCGCCTCGCGTCCCCCCCGGCGCATCACCTCGCTGCGCTACTCGTCCTCGTCGCGATCCCGCTCGCAATTGGCATCAGCGCCGGCTCGGCGTGCGTGTTCGGCGCGGGGGAAGAGGAGCGCGAGCTGAGGCAGGGGAGGGGCCCGTGGAAAAAGGTCGGGTGCTGGATTGGCCTGATCGGTGCGTCAAAACTCACCAAGAAAAGCTCGTCGATGCATGTACCAGAGCTGATGCGCCGCCGCGAGCAGGTTGCATCGCCGCGCTTTGGCCTGTCGGGTACCGCCTCGTGCGCGACCAGCCCAAGTGGCTTCAGCTGCACCTCGCCGTCACGCTCGGTGCGTCGAGAGCATTCTCTTCTGCCGACGAGCCCTGTAGAACTGATGTCGTGGCATGCGTGTCGTGCGCTCGCAGCCATCGTCCAAGGCCTCCTGATTCAGCTGTGCGTGCCATCTTTGCCCCCGCGCATGACGCTAGTGCAGCGACCTGATCCACCCGCTTTTACGCCCTGGACCACTCCTGCAGGGGGACCGGCAGCCCGTCCGACGAGGACGAGGCACAGGAAGGCGCCCTCGCCCTGCCACGCACGTCGCTCGACCTCGGCGACGATGCAAAGGGGTCGAGCAGCGACGAAGGAAGCCCGTTCAGCATCGCACGAGCTCGCGGCCTCCTGCCGTGGCAGACTGCGCGAGAGGGAAGGATCAGGCTCGAGTCGGAGGAAGAGGCTCGGGACGAGGGCGATGGGCTCGTCGTCGTTGTCGAGACGAAGTGAGGCAGAGCGCAGGGCTGGAACGAGGCTTTCTCCGTGACCGTCCCTCACGGTGCATGGGGAGCTGATCGTGCAGCCGTTGGGCGTGTCACAGCCGAGCGTCGAGAGGAGCGTCAAGCGCGCGAGAGAGACGGAGAGCGCAAGCGGCTGCCGAGCCTCGCGCAACTCTCATGCAAAGCCGCGGGACGGTACAGGGACCTGCATGCTGTACATTTTCAAGCGCCAAATCGACCGCTTCTAGATGGCGCCCGTCGCCCAGCGCTTCGTCTTGACGCCCAGCTCGACCGCCGCGGCCCCCCAGTCCTCACCGTGGTTGTGGCCCTTGGTCTCCCTCCCGACGCCCGCACGCTGCAGCGCCTGCTCGTCCGTGTTGCAGTTGAGCACGCCGTACACGACGGGCACGCCCGTGTCGAGCTGGACGCGCATCAACCCGTGCGTGACGGCGTCCGAGATGTACTCGAAGTGCTGCGTCGAGCCCTTGATGAGGACGCCGACGGCGATGGCGGCGGCGAAGGGACCGGACGAGGCAGAAGGTGCCGCTGCTGAAGGGGCGGCAGAGGCGGGGGCGTCGAGGAGGGTCGACGCGCCCATGAGGTCCGACGCGGTCGCCGACGCCTGGATCTGCGACGCGGCGATGAGCCTGCGAGGGGTGTTCCATGGTCAGCTCGAGTACTCTAAGCGCTGCTCAATCCAGGCAGCAGATGCTGCTGCTCGGCGGGACGAGCGGCCCGACCCCCACCCTCCGCACGGCGTCACCTCGTCCCGGCTCGAACACGGGTCGCGGGAAGCATGTAGAGAGCGAAAGACTCACCTGGAGCACGCCATGGGCAACTCGTAGCTGCCAGGGACCGACTCGATGACAATGTTGTCGCGCGAGACGCCCATCCGGACCATGGTCTCGACGGCACCCTCGACCAACGGCGTGATGACCTGCTCGTTCCAGCTGCGCGCGACAAGGAACCGTGTCAGTCGCATGGGCGCTCACGAGGTGTCCCTACAATGCCCGAGGGCTGTGCGCGGGGCAAGACGAGCCGGGGGAGACGGACCGGGCGTGGACGATGAGGAAGCGCTCGCCGGCGCAGTTGTACTGCTCGTTGGTGGGCTTGAGGCCCTTGACAGTAGGGTCGACGGCGGCCATTTCGTGTCAGTTCGCAGGCGGGAGAGGATCAAGTGGGGGAGAGAGGGCGAGCAAGAGATGCCGGCTCGGAAGCTGCACGCTGTCGCATGTAGGCACGCAGCTTGCGAGTCAGATGAATGCGACATGACTACGTTCGATGCACTCGGGAGCCTAAGATGCGGTACTACAGCCACATAGGACGGGAAAGGAGGACGAGCATGTAGTCTCGACTTGAGTGTCTCTGCGACCGCACTGGCCGCCCGCTCGCTCGCTTCAAACCCATCCACACGCGCCTCCCTCCTGAATCCCTCACCGCGACAGCGCCCTCAAACTCGACCCCCTCGGCGTCACTGCACCGAGCACCGCCCCCGGCGGCGTCTCGATCGCCGGCGTCGGCGGCTCCTTCGCGCCCGCTGCTGCTCCTCCTCCTCCGCCGAACAGCGGACTCGACCCCAGGCCAGCGGGCGAGACGAGGCCCGGCGACCCAGGCGCGTACGCGTCGTAGATCTCAGACGCGTCGAAGCTCCTGTCCGACATGGCCGACGCCCGCCGCTCGTGCTTCGACTCGGCGCTCGCGCCCGCACCTGCGCCCGTCGACGACGACAGCAGCGCCGGGTCGTGCGCGTGGTCAGAGCTCGACCCGGACGTCGATCCGCCTGACACGCGCCGCGAGGTGACCTCGAACCCTGGGCGGGCAGTGGCGGGCTGGGCGGCCGCGGCGCGCGTGTGCGGCGGGAACGACTCGCGCTGCTGCTGCTGCTGTGGGGCGTGGGGCCCGAGCCCGAGAGGCCGGTCGTCGTCGTCATCGTCGGGTGCGCCAGCGCCGGCGTACATCGCTGCGGGCGCAGACGCACGCTCTGGCGAGCGCTGGCTGGCCGAGTGCTCCAGCCCGGGCGCAGCGGCGGGAGGACCCGCCACGGCCGTCGTCGAGCTCAGCGGCGGCGCAAAGAGCGAGCGCACAGGGCCGGAGTGCCTCATCGGCGCCGGAGACGGCGCGCCGTGTCCGAGTTGCTGCTGCTGCTGCTGCTGGTGATGCTCGCGGTGGAATCGCTGCTGCTGCTCCTCGACAGCGAGCTGCTGGTTCTGCACCTCGTAGCTGACGGTGCGCATGGGCATCTCGGCAGCCGGGCGAGCGCCCCCGGGCGGAGCGCGCGAGGGCTTGCTGAGCCCGACGCGCTTGTGCGGCTCCTTCGTGGCGAGCGGAGGCGAGGGCGAGGCGATGGGGTGTGAGTTGGGCGAGCCGGGTGCGCCAGCGATGGGGCCAGGAGCGGAGGAGGAGGGCGCGGGCGAGGGCAGGCCCGGGATGGGGACGGGCGGTGCAGCCGAGGGAGGAGGCGCGACGGGTTTCTGGATCAAGCCGAGGTACCAGACTGTGGGGGCGCTCGCTCGTCAGCAGGCCGCATCGAAGAAGGCAGGGCAGGACGTGCGACGCACACATGAGGTTGGAGATGAGCACCTGCTCGTACAGGGGCCTGCGCGGGTTGGCCAGCTTGATGTGGCTCAGGCGATACACGGCCCGCTCAACGTGGATCGGCAGTCGGTAAAAGTTGGCGTACCGCCCGTTGGGCAGGAGCACGCCCGACGCGGTCGGCGGCGGAGGCGGGATGCGCGGCTCGGGCGGCGGGGACGGCGGAGCGCGCGGAGCGGGTGCCTCGTGCTCCCCGCCGTTGCCGCCCCGCTTGCGACCAAAGATGCCGCTCAGGAAGCCCGACGACGAGCTCGTCGACGACTCGTGCGACGACGCGCTCGCCACGCTCGCGGCGTCGTCCCCCGAAGCGCGCTCCTTCCTTAGGCCCTTGCGCTTCTTCGAGTCGTCGTCCCGCCCGAGACCGAGGCGCGCCCACCCGCTCTTCTTCTCCTTGCCAGCCGGCTTAGAAGGCGACTGAGTGCGCGACGGCGCGGGCGCAGGTGCAGGCGCAGGCGCAGGAGGTGGCGGCTCCTTGCGCGCCTGGCGGTCCGGCTGCGGCTGCGGGACGGGGACAGCCTGCGGCGGCGGGATCTCGCCAAATGGCTGGCGCGGGAGGTGTTGCGGGTGTACGGTATACTGCGGTTCGGCAGGCGGCGCTGGGGGAGGCGGCGTGGGCGTTGGCTGCGGAGGGAGGTGGTGCGTCGACCAGTCGTACTCGGCCGACGCGGGCGAGATGGCGTGCCGGGTCGGCGAAGTCGGCTCTTTGTGCGGACTCGTCGGCGGCGACACCTCGACCGGGGGCGCGGCGGTCACCGGGGGCGGCTCGGACACGGCAGGCGCGAGCGCGGGCGCGGGCGGCTCGTCAACGACAAACGTCGGGAGCGGCGCCTGCTCGACCGGCTTGGACGGGAGGATCGGCGGTGGCGACTCGACAGGCGGCGGGAGCGTCGCAACCTCGATGTGCTGCTGGTCCGAGCTGGGCGGCGACGCGCTGATGCTCTCGCCGCCTTCACTCGAGGGCGGCGCGCCCGCTCCTGCGCCAGCTCCAGCCTCGGCGCTCTCGCCAGTCTCGACACTCGCCGAGTCCCCCGTCGACGTCCTCCCTCGTCTGCGCCCCGACCCAAAGCGGCTCCCACCCGACGACGACGACGCGAACCCGACCCCGCCCGTCTCGGTGCCGCCAATGCTCGTCTTGCGGATCCTCGTCCGCGCGTTGCGACGCAGGATCTGACCGGGCGCGAACGCGATGATGGCCTCGTCGTCGTCGTTGACGGGCTCGTGACCGTCAGCACTGGCGCCCGAGCCCGGGACCTCCTCCTCGACGGTCGGCGAGAGCGGGCTCCCACCGAAAGACGCCCCGGCCGCTGCGGCTGCGCACAAGCGCTGCGTGAGTGGACAAGCCTTGCAGCACAGAGCGACGAGAGCGAAAGTCGAGACGCACCTGCCGCCGCGACGCGATGCGGGTTGAGGCTCAAGCTCCTCTTGAGCACCCTCCCGAGCCTCTCGCCCTCTTCCTCCTCACCCGCCGTCTGCCCCTCGCTCTCGGCCTTGGCCGCAAGCTCCTCGAGCCGCTGCAAGTCTCTGATCGTGAGTTCCTCGAAGTTGAGCGTGTGCCGACTGCGCCGCTGCCGTGCCGCGGCGCCGTCGCTCGTTGTGCGCTTGATGGCCGTCACGGGCACCGCGCCGCCGCCGCCGTCACCGCCGCCAGCGCCGCCGCCGAGGTGCTCCTCGCCAATGCGGGGCACGGGAGGGGGCACCTCTTCGTCGCCGACGCCGTCGTTCGCGCGAGGCTTGTACTCGCCGCGGAGGAGGCTCGCGCGGCGGTTGACGCGCCCGTGGGTCTGCGGCGAGGGCCCCACGCCGAGGGACCCACCGCTCGTCGTCCCAGTGCCGCCCCCCGCAGAGAGAGACGTGCGGCGCGCGAGGGCCTCAGGGCGGGTCTGTTCGCGGATGAAGGCCTTGAACTCTGCGGGCGCGAGCTCGGGGTGGAGCGACGCGGGGAGCCAGAAGCTCGCGCCGGCGGATGCGGGAGAGTCGGCTCCTAGCGAGGAGGACGAGGACGAGAAGGACGAAGGGAGGTTCAGGGTTGGGGAGGGGACGGGCGGAGGAGAGGGAAGCGGGTGCTCCGAGGGGAGGCGCCCACCGACGGTCGAGCGCCGGCGGACGAGGGTCCCCGTCTCGGCGGGTGAGGGCGCAGTGGGCGACACGGGCCCGCCACCGGGTTTCTCGCTCGCACTCGGGATGGCGAGCGTGAGGTTGGGCCGCTTGATCGGCGGAGACGAGGTCGGGGGCGGGGTCGGCGGGAGGTCCGGGTCGGCGACGGGCTGGCTCATCGAGCGTCGTCGCAAGAGCATGAGCGTCTCCATCTGCGAGGGTAGGCGAGGGTGTGAGTTTCGCAGAGCGAATCCTCAAGCGCGAGAGAGCCAGTGACGGCGGCTCCTGTCGCGCAAGCCAGGCTCGGGGGACGCACCTCTGCCCTCAGCTCGTGCATGCTCATCTCGTCTCCAGCATGGCCATGTCCTTCCCCAGCCCTCTCGCTCGACTTGCGGCCCTCGAGCGCGTCCTCTGCCGCGGCGCGCTGGCGTTCGCGACTCTGGTCGTCCTGCGCCTCGGAGTAGGTGCGCGAGCCGCTGCGGGTGCGACTGCCGTTGCCGGTGCCGGTCGGGAGGACGGGGGACGACTGCGAGGGGAGGAAGCAGTGATCTGCGTCGGCGAGGTGCTGGTAGGGGGCGTGGGGGGACGAGGGAGAGCGAGCTGGCGGGGGCGAGTGGGGAGGAGACGAGACGGCGGCCATGGCGGCGGGGGTGCAGTGCAACGCGCTCCTGAGCGGTGGCTCAGCAGCACGAACACTTTCAGCCGAGTGTGTCTGGTTGAAGGGCTTGAATGCAGGTGTCGCCAGGGTGCGGTCGACGAGGTGCCGAGGTCGGAGATGCGGGCGGCGGTCCGTGGCAGCCACGCGTCGACGTGGCGCGAGTCGCGTCTGCGGGGGTCGAGTAGCGTCAGTTGCGCGCTCTGGACGCGCGTTCGACCCCGACTCGAGCTGTGTAGGGTGGTGCGAGGCCGGCGGACGAGGACGAGACACGCCTCGCTCGACTGAAACCGATGGCACCGCCTCGGCAACAGCTCGCGTGAGCCGAGTCGAATGGGTAGGTGTGCGACGCACATTTGTCGAGGCTACTGTGCGAGTCGCTGGATCCAGGCGAGGTCGAGGTGACGGCGAGACGACACCGAGGGCGGCGCGTGGACGGCGACGAGCGGCAGGCGCCCACTCGAGCGGCGGGCGGGTTGACGAGACGAGGGTCGGTTGGGCGCTGACGGCGAGGGTGCTGTACTGCAGCAAGGCCTCTCTCTGGTCAAGCGTGGCACCGGGGGGGCCACCTGCAGGTCGAGCCGCTTCGCCCAACCGTCGCCGGCCCGCGCGCGCGACGACTCGCGGCGGCGCCAAGATCTGAGCGCAACCACCCTGGCCAGGTCTAGGGACGACTGGACCGAGTTGAATGGAGCTTGCAACTACAGACTTGTCCACTCATCAAATGGGTTGGGTTGCGGGAGTGAGCGGGTCTCGTCTCCAGCTGGTAACTCCCCACTTGCGCCCCGAGCCCCGTCGCAGTCCTTCTCGGTTCTGCACACCCACACACTTGTCCATCCGTACGTCGTCCTCTCCCTCGTGACCTCCCACGTCCGTCCGTCCGGCAGCGTCAGCTCGGCCGCCGCCGCGTCCCGACGTGCTGGGGCCTCGCTCGACCACCCGCGCGCGCCTTCGATTCCCCGGCGTCGGGTCCCTGAGGCAAGAAACTAGGCGAGCGCCATGCACTGCAGTCCTGATCGACCGTGCTCCCACACCCGATCGCCTCGACTCGCCCGCTCGCGTCCTCGCTGCTCTCGACCGCGGCTCCCCGGTCGTCCGTGTCGGCGAACGCCTCCGTCAACTCGCGCGCCAGCCACTGCGCAGCCCCGCTGACGCCCTCACCGCATCCTGCAGACCCGCTCCCCGCCCGCTCTCGCCATGTCGGGCCCATTCCCCGATCCTCCTCCGCCCGTTTCGCGCGCCTCGTTCTCGTCGAATCGGTCCCGCTCGTCGTCCCAACTCCGCACCGACTCGCGCCGACCGTCCATCACCTCCAACTCGGGCACAGACCCGTACGCACCGGGAGGCGGCTCGCGACAGCAGTCGTTCAGCGCGGCGGGGACCCCACTCGGCACGGGGTCCGCAGGGCTCGTCTTCCCTGGCCCGGCGCACGGCGGCGTGCGCCCGGCCTACTCGTCGAGGTCCTCGAACGGCGTCGGCGACGACGACCACGAGGCGCAAGAGTCGCTCTCGTCCCCCTATCAGCCCTACTTCCCCGGTCCGCCGACCCCTCGCCGCGCCCCCTCGAACGAGGCCGCCCAGTACCCGCTGCCGCAGTCCCGCCAGCCGAGCGTAGACTCGAGCGCAAGCGACCTCCCGACGTTCACCATGCCGTTCCCGCCGCCCCCGGCGGCATCGTCCTCCTCCTCCACGGGCCCGTACGCCCGCTCGCCGTCGATCCTGTCCCCCGTTGACCCGAGGAGCACCGCCACGCGCCCGAGGAGCCACCTCGGCCCGGGCAGCACGCTCCACAAGACGCACTCGTCGTCCTCCCTCTCGGGCACGTCCTCGGCCTACTCGTACGAGGCCGCGTCGCCTTCGCCTGCGCTCCCGCCACCCGGCCTGGGCCCCTCCCCGAACCCGAGCACGTCCTCCGCCATGGACGCGGGCTCTGGTGCTGCGGGGCCGCAGGCCTACCCGGGGGTGGCGGGCGCGGTGGGCGACTTTGCCCGGAGGGGAGAAGGGCTCGGGCTTGGTCGCGGGATCATGGAGCAGCAACAGTCTGTCGCGCCCGACGTGCGCAGCGACGGCTACGGTGGTGGTGCCGCTGGGGCTGGGGCGCTGGATGCCGCCGAGACGACGCTGCGGCCCCGAGTGGAGCAGGAAGACTTGGTCCCGACCGGCTTTGACGAGGGCGTCTTGCGCGCGTTGTGCGACATGGACGTGCGTCTGGCTGGAGTCTCACGCTCTGAGGCTCTCGTGCACGTGCTGACTTCCTCCTGCGCCTCGCAGTGCGGCATGCCGTTGCTCCTCGAGCGGATGAAGCAGAGCATGGCGTCGTGCCGAGTGCGCCGCCCTCCCTCTCGCAGCTCTCCTCCCACGCCCTCGCTGATGTATCTCTTGCCGTCCACAGGAAGCGTCTACCTTCCTCAAGAAGCGCGCCCAGATCGAGGAGGAGTACGCGCGCTCGATGGCAAAGCTCGCCCGGTCGAGCATCGAGAACTACAGCGTCGGCGACGGCAAGGCTGGGTGCGTCGCCTTTTCTGCGCGTCGCTTTTGCATCGTACCTCTTTGACAAGGCGACTGACCGCGTTCGCCGCCGGAACCTTTTGCGCCGCAGCTCCTACGTCTCGTCGTGGCTCTCGCTCCTCCGGACGCACGAAGTCCTCGGCGACAACCGCCTCAAGTTCTCGGCCCAGCTGAGCGAAATGGCTGACGAGCTCGCTGTGCTCGGCAAAGAGGTCGAGAAAAGCCGCAAGGCGACCAAGGACCTCGGGACCCGCCTTGAGAAGGGGCTGCAGGAGCAGGAGGGGCTCGTCGACAAGGTACGTCGGGTGGGCTCGTGCTCACTCGCGCGTCTACGCACGAGCGCCGCCGGTGACTGATGTCACGACCTGCTTGTCCTCAGGCCCGGACACGCTTCGACGCGGCAGCGGAAGAGCTCGAGCGCCTCCTCGTCCTCAAGCAGGGCGAGTCGATCACGCTGTCGTCTGTCCCGCACTCGGGCGCATCCGGCGCCAACCCGTCCAAGGGTCGCTCGTTCGGCAAGGCCATGAGCAAGCTCAAGGGCCCGAAGAACCCGGCCCAGTTTGCAAAGCAGGAGGAGGACGTCCGGTCCCGCATGGGCCAGAGCAGCGACGCGTACCGCGCGCAGGTCGCCGGCGCGCAGAGCATCCGACAGGAGTACTTCAATCTGCAGCTGCCGCGCATCTTGCGAGTGCGCTCCTCCCTCCTTCTCGCGCTCTTGCCGCTGCTGTTGCTTGACGCGTTCCCCTCACGCACCCGCAGGCACTCAAGGAGAGCGTCGACGAGCTGGACCTGGGGACGCAGTACCACCTGTCGCGCTACGCCTACCTCTTCGAGGCGCTCCTCGTCACAGACGGCCTCACCATCTCGCCTGTCTCGCCCGAAGATGGTGAGGTCACGCTCTCTGCCCCTTGAGCCTCGGCCTGACTTGGCCTCACCGCTGACTGTTCTTTGACGGCGCAGGTGCTGGCATCAAGGGCGTCGTCGATGCGATCGACGTGAGGGAGGACTTCAAGACGTTCATGCAGCAGTTCTCGCTCAACTGGCAGATGTCGGGGCAGCGCGGACCGCGGCGAGAAGGCCCCGCCGACGAGGGATTCGTGCGTGCTCCTCTTGCGGGCCTCTCTCGACGTTCCTCCCAGGCTGACTCTTCTTGTTGCCGCCGCTCTCAGCCGAACCGCCCCACCGCCTCCCCGCTTCCACAGTCCAGCACCCTCCAGTCCTTCTCCTCCTCCTCGATCTCCGCCGCACCCGCCGCTCCGCCGGCCCGTCCAACGTTCGGCGTCGACCTCGGCGAACAGATGGCGCGCGACAACGTCGACGTGCCGCGCGTGCTCGAGAAGTGCGCCCAGGCCATCGAGCTGCATGGGCTCGACTCGATGGGCATCTACCGCCTCAGTGGGACGACGAGCCGCGTACAGAGGCTCAAGGCTGCGTTGGACCGCGGTCCGTCACGCTCTTTCCTCTCGCTTGCTCATTCGAGAGAGCCTGTCCGGCTGACCACGCTGAGGGCCCGCGCTCGCAGACCTCGCGGGGACTGACCTGCTCTCGGAGGAATACCTCACCGACATAAACGACACGGCGGCCGTGCTCAAGCTGTGGTTCCGCGAGCTGCCAGAGCCGTTGCTCACGTGGGAGCTCTACCACCAATTCATCGAGGTCGCGAGTGCGTCTCTTTCCTCGCCTCCTACCGTGCGCGCTCTCTCCCATCGCTTATCCCTCGTCTTTCTCATCCCATCAGAGATTGAGAACGACCGCCTGCGTCACATCCGCCTGCACGAGCGCGTCAACGACCTCCCCGACCCCAACTACGCGACGCTCAAGTTCCTCATGGGCCACCTCCACACGGTCGCGCAGCATGAAAGCGTCAACCAGATGAGCGTCTCGAACCTCGCCATCGTGTTCGGGCCCAACCTGCTCGGCGCGCCGCCGCCGCACTTGGCGCCGCAGTACGCTGCGGGGGCCGCTGCCGCGGGCGAGGGCGACGTGAATGGCACGGCACCGGGGGCGGGCCAGCAACAGCACGGAGGTGGCGGACTGGCCGACATGCAGTGGCAGTGCAAGGCGGTCGAGACGATTCTGTCGCACTTCCAGGAGATCTTTGTCGAGTAGCGCCCCTCTTCTCTCGTCTCTCGTCGTTGTATCGTCGTCTTGCAACTCGCATCTCTCAGTGTCACTCTTGCGATCGCACGAGAAGGCACTGCGGTCTATTCGCTGCTGTACTGGCGTCTACGGGGTCACGCTCGAGGCTCACCACGGCATCGCGTTCCCCTCGTAGTCCATGAAGCGCCCGTTCCACGACGGCTCGGCGGGAAGGAACACTTTCTTCGTCCTGATGCCAGTACATGCAAAAGTGAGCAAGTGATACACCGGGGAGAGAAGGAAACAGGAGACGCACGCGAGAGAGACGGCCTCCTCGGTCGTGATGTGTCCGCCGTTGTCGAACGCGTTCTGCGCGCGATCGGTCCAAGTGAGCTCGGGAAGGGTACTGGGAGGACAGGGATACGCACCATGTCGGTCTTCACGTAACCCGGATGCACGAGCACGCAAGTGAAGCCCTCGGAAGCGAGCTCACGAGAGACCTTGAGGCCGTACATGTTGAGTGCAGACTTTGACATGGCGTCTGCGTGCCAGGGCGTCAGTAGAGTGTACCGAGGGGGTGAGAGCCGCTGCGGGGACGCACAGGCGACGCCTGCGGCCGTCTCCGAGTAGAAGCCAGCGAACGAAGCGACGACGGACGAGATCCAGAAGATCTGCTTTGCCTGGCTCTTGCGCACAAGGGGAAGAAGGTACTGGGTGGTGAGAATGGCGCCGCGGACGTTGGTACGCATGTTGGCGTCAAAGTCCTCGAACGAGCTGGGGAGGGGAGAGGGGCCGAAGCGGCTGGTCAATTTCGAGTTGCGAGCCGCAAGTGGCGACACAGGGGAGGCCGTCCCGCCAAATCGGTGCCTAGGAGTCGGAACGGGTCAGGAGAGGGACGCACAACTCGGAGGGGGGCTTGTGGCCGCCGACAAAGACGCCGGCGTTGACGATGATGGCGTCGAGGGTGCCGTCCTGGAGGAAGGGGTCGGTCTTGAGCTTGTCCGCCGCGGCCTTGACGCTCTGCTCATCGTCGACGTCAAACTGAACGACATGCAACCGGTCCTTGTTGGCAGGGAGGGCGGCGAGGTCGTTGAGAAGGTTGGCGGTTGCGGGGTTGCGCACGCCAGCGACGACGCGGATGGACGGGCTCGATTCGAGGAGGGTGCGGGCGTAGCCGAGACCGAGGCCGCGGGAGGCACCTGTGCGCGCAAAGGGGATCAGTCGAGGGAGACGAAGGCAGCGATCGAGCGGTGCCGCTGGCGGTCGGTGGAGGACGCGCAGGAACGAGTGGGGACGCACCGCTGATGAAGTATGTCTTTGCGGTCGACATTGCGCAGTCACTAGTTGCGAGTCGAGCACGAAGAATGTGCGAACGGTGAGGAGGAAGAGGGGAAAGCGATGTCGTCGTCGTTTCCTTCGCGGAGTCCGAAGGCGCTGCTGGAGTGGAGGCACGCACCTCGCTTTTCTCGAGGCGCGCAGGTGAGGGCGGCAATGGCCGTATGAAGGCGTCACTGTGGGCCCTAGTACTGTCCGAACGGAGCTGCAAGGCGAGGAGCGGAGCGGCGACAAAGGGGCCTGGGCCACCAACACGTCGACGCGCTCTCGCCTTCCCCCTCGCTCCTCCCCCCCACTCCTCCTCCTCCCTCCCTCCCTCCCTCCCTCTCACACGTCGCACGCCACACCATGAGCTCTGGGTCCATCACCGTCAGCTACACCACCCTCGCAGAGATCGGCCTCGTCGCCGCACTCATCGGCGGCATCGCCTACGCCGGCGCCGCGTCGTCAAAGGGTTCCCCCGTCCCCGCCGCTGCCCACGCCCTCGACGACGCACAGGGCGCTGCCCAGTCCAAAGCCAAGAAGGCCAACAAGAAGAAGAAGGGCGCGGTCCAGCAGGCGCGCGACCAGGCTGCACCGCTCGTCGACCAGGCCGTCTCGGCTGCGTCGACCGCCGTCAACACGGTCAAGCAGCAGCCCGCAGTCCAGAAGGCGGCGCAGGTCGTCCAGGACGCCGCCGCACAGGCGTCGACCGCTGCCCAGGGGGCGGCAAAGGCGGTGCAGGACGCGGCAGCGGGTGCCGGTGCTGCGGCGGGGTCGTCGGCGTCGGCGCCGGCACCTTTGAGCAAGAAGGGCAAGAAGAAGGGCAACAAGGGCGCGAACCCGCCGAGCACCTCTACGGGAACGGGCGCGCCCAAGCCCGACGCCGAGGCGCACGCCGAGCAGAAGCACCCGGCGCCCTCTGGCCCGACGGCCGACATGCGCGACGGCAGCGACGACGAGCCCGTCCACGTCGCGCGCGTGCTCAAGGTCGTCGGAGGCAAGGCTGGCGCCGACCCCAACAGCCTGCAGGTCCCGGGCGCCAAGGGCGACGAGGCGTGGGAGCGCCCCGACTCGTTCGACGACGACGACGGCGAGTGGGAGGCCGTCCCCTCCAAGAGTGCGTTTCGCTCAAGACTTTCGTTCCTGACCGTTGGTGTGCATAGAAGCTGACCCTCGTTCACGCCCCCCGCCCACCCTCCGCAACCCCGCGCAGAGCCCTCCCGCCCCTCGACCCCCTCCTCCGCCGCCCTCTCCTCCGCGCCGGCGCGCACCGTCCCCGGCCTCCCCTCCGCCGCCCTGACCAAGAAGCAGCGCGAGAACGCGGCCAAGAAGAGCAAGGAGCAGGCGGCGCGCGAGGCCAAGGAGGCGGAGCAGGAGGCGAGGCTGGCCCAGCACCGCCGCGAGCAGGAGAAGGCCAGGTGCGTTGACGCGTGCTCACTCTCTCCCCTCTTCTTCCTTTCGCTTGGTGCGAAGCGCGGTGTCCCTCCGATCGTTCCGCCGCGCGGGTGGCTGGGTGCCGAGCGACGCACGCGAGCGTCGTGACTTGCTTCCGCGCCGCCAAGCCCTTGACCTGCACTCATTCGCGCCCTCGAACCCCGTGCTGACGACTCGCCCTCTCCGCCCTCGCCCTACAGGCTCGCCGAGTCGCAGGCCGCGCGCGTCCGCGCCCGCCCGCGCTCGCAGAACTTCTTCGGCTCCGAGCCCCAGGCCCCCGCGCCCAAGGTGGTCGGCGGCGGCATGCACGCCGCGCTCGACCCCTCGAGCGGCTCGCTCATCTGGGACTGAGTGCCTCGCATTGGATTGGACAAGGGTCAGCCGGGCGCGGAGGTGGTTCCCGGTCGCTGCATCGTCGCAAGTTGTCTTTCTGCTCTCTGCGCTCTCGCGCTCCCCTCCCTCGTTCTAGCATACCCCTGGCTCGCTTGGTTACAGGTAGTACCACCAGAATAGTGAATGGACGGTCTGCCTGACCCCTCGAACTGTCCATGGCGAGAGAAGGGGCCTCTCCTCGGCGAGGGCTTCCACTCGAGCCGCTCTCTCCCATTCGCTTCACTCGCTCAAGCCATGGCCACGCTCCCGCCGCCCCAGGACCTCTTGAGTGCTATCCGCGAGTCGTGCGCCACGTGCACTGGGCGCTCCAACATCACTGTGCGTGAGTGCCGTCCTCATCTTCCCCCCCACCAGGCTTCTCGGGGCTGACGACACCCCGTCGCTCGCGCAGATTGAGCAGGACGCCATCGACAGCTTCGTGCTCGACATCAAGGAGGAAGACTGGACCCCATCGGACCATGGCGTCCGCATGCCGCTCGCGTTCGAGTCGGTCGACGATGAGCTCAACGTCCTCGGGTGCGCTTTCCTTGCTCTCGACGCGCGTCGTGTGCGGTTCAAGGGCCCCTCCGGAGCAGTCGCTACTGCCCCACCGGCGCGTCCCAGGGTTGGGCCTCGTTCACCGCGAGCTGACCCTCTTCCTCTCTTCCTCGCTCTCTCCCCCACTCTCGCACCTGCAGCACCCTCGCGCTGCTCAACTTTCTCAGCGGCTATCGCCCCGTGCTCCACCGTCTCACCGGCCGCGGCGCCTACAGCACCATCCTCTCGCTCGTCCTCGCCGCATACCTCTCCTCCCCTTCGCCCTCCTCGTCCGAGTCGATCCTCTCCGCTCAGGGCATGAGCGCCGCAACCCCCGCACAGCTCGCCGACCTCGCACGCATCAACACCCACACCGAGCGCGCGCACGAAAGCCTCCCCGTCACGGTGGGCGTCAAGGACGACGAGGCGTTCGAGGTGCTCGAGCTGCTTGCGGGCGCGCTGCGCGAGACGGGGGACGTGCTGCAGAGGGAGGGGTGCCCGTCACTAGGTGTGTGGGTGCGAGGGGCGCTCGAGCGGGCTGATGGGAGCAATGGGGTGTTTGTGCACGAGGTGAGTCGACTCGGCTCTCTCCTCGCGCGGTGTCGTGCTCGCGGAACGTCGCACGTCGAGCGCTTTCGGGACTGCGCTGACAACATCTCCACGCTCTAGCTTGCATCTACCTTCCCTGCCTTCTGTGACATCCACCTCGTCGACACCGAGCCGGTCTACCTGCTCAAGAAGGCCCTCTGGCTCGCGACGGTCGTCTCGCTGCGCTTTGAGGGCGAGAATGTCCCGTTCAAGGTCCCTTCCCTTGACGACATGCCTGTCTTTGCCGACAACGTCTTGCCAAGTGCGTGCTCTCCTCACTCCTGTGTCTTGGACAGATCAGGATGCTGACCTGCTGGCTATGCGCAGCCCTCCTCGTCCATCACGGCATCCTCTCTCTCTCCTCCGCCTCAGACCCTGCCCTTGTCTCCCTCTCCCTTACCTCACCTGACACGCGCATTCTTTCGCGCGACTCGGCAACACGCCTCCGCGCAGCGGCAGTCACCGCCTGCGCGGCCATTGTTGCCCGCGCACACGCGCTGTCGAAGGAGAAGGAGGGGTGCAGCTGGCTTGCGCAGTGGACAGAACAGCAACTGGATGGGTGGCTGTGGGAGCAGGGCAAGCGGGAGGAGCTGAGGAAGGTGGAGCGAGTGGCGGAGCGAGGCACCGTGTTTTACTGAGCCCAGTGAGGGGGCAATGCATGGGTGCTGTTGTTGAGCATGGTAAGCCTTACGCAGAGAAGGCTAAAGCTCAACTGTCAGAGGAGCTAGAACGGAGCGCCGCCGGGAGATGGCAAAACGAAACTAGAACGGAGCGCCGCCGGGAGACGGCGAACCGAAACACTTGCTCGGACTGAGGGGTTGAAA
>SOZI01000057.1:88737-114464 GCA_006352295.1 Rhodotorula diobovata | reverse complement strand
CGCAGTTCACGAGCGACTACACGGCGGGCAACCTGACGTCGGCCATGTGGGACGACCTCCAGCCCGAGCTCGACAACGGCGCGTTTGGCGGAGTCATCGGCAAGGCGAGTCCCTCCTCTGCTCTCGAGTCGAGGTGCAGTAGAGCGAGCGAGAGCCCTGACCCCCCGCGGGCAACTCCGCCCATTGCGCGCGCTCGCCGCAGCTCCTCGTGCGCCACTTCCCGACCGTCTTCACGTTCAACTCGACCTATGCGCTGTTCCCCTTCTCGACGCCGCACACGACCAAGGCCAACCTCGAGCACCTCGGGATCGCGCACGAGTACGACCTGCGCCGCCCGACGACGCCCGCCCAGTGGCAGCGCGTGACGAGCTACGACCGGATCAAGCACGTCCTCGACGACGAGCAGCACTTCTCGAGCGTGTACGGCCCTGCGCTCGACGAGCTAACGCGCAAGGGCGAGCCGTCGGTGCTCGAGTACGTGCGCCTGGTGACCGACTCGCCCAAGGGCCGCGCCTCGGCGGCCGACATCCTCGACCTGAGCCTGTTCCCCGCCCACTGGGCACAGACGGCCATGGTCGACGTCGGCGACCTGACCCAGCGCGTCCTCGAGCGCGAGACGTGGTCGTACGGCGAGCGCAAGTTCCGCGCCGACCTCGTCGGAGACGTGGCGGTGCCCGTCGTCGTCGAGTACCTCGCCGACCTGTTCGGGGTCCCGCTCAAGACCGAGTCGAACCCGCTCGGCCTGCTCACCGTCGAGGGCCTGTACGACGCGCTCACCGACCTGTACGCGTTCGTGTACCTCAAGTGCGTGCTCCCGCCCTCTCTTGCGGAGTAGCCCCGATTCGACTCGACTCGACTCGATGCACAACCCACTCACTGACCCCACCCCGCCGCAGCTTTGACCCGACCGTCGCCTTCAAGCTGCGCGACCGTGCGAGGAAGCACAGCGAGGTGCTGCGCGGCGTCCTCCTCGCGCGCCTGGGACAGACCGAGTTCATGCCCGTGCGTCACGTCTCGTCTCGCCTCGTCTCTCTTCGCGTCTCGCGCGCGCTGTTTCGAGGACACCGACTCCTGACACGCCCCCGCCCCGCAGGACCTCGCGTCGGACCTGATCCGCGACGTCAAGCGCGCGCTTACGGGCAAGGGCTCGGGCGGGTACGTCCTGTCGGAGCGCGCGCGCGACCTGTACAAGCGCACCCTGTCGAGCGACCGCCCGATCGAGGAGCTCGCCGGCGTCCTCCTCTCGGCCCTCGTCCGCCTCGTCCAGGTCGTGCCCCGTGCGTCTCTCTCGAGAGGCTGCCGTCTCCTCCTTGGTCGTCTCTGAGCGAGCACTGACTCGTCATGATCCCCGTCACCGGCGCGCAGAGGTTGCAAACGCGGCCGACTTTTTCCTCGACCCGTCGCGCCAGTCGGAGCTGCGCGAGCTGTGCCGCCTGTCGCAGCAGTCGGTCGGCCCGGCTCACGACTCGGACATCTTCGTGCGCTCTCCCTCCTCTCTCCCGTACGCTCGAACGCTCGAGACTGACCTCACCGACACCCGCCGGCCCACCCTGCAGAGCTACGTCCAGGAAGCGCTCCGCCTCCAGCCGGCCGTGACGGGCGTTGCGCGCCGCCACAAGAAGGACGACGACGCGGGCCAGCTCGTGTGGCTCGACGTCGCTGCGGCTGGCAGGGACGACAAGGCGTTTAGCGACCCGAGCAAGGTCGACCCGAAGCGCGACGCGAGGCTCTACAAGCCTCTCGAGAAGGCCTCGTCGGTCGTCAACAGTGCGCTCTCCTTTCCCTCGCACGAGGCGCTCAAGGCACTGACTGACCCTCTCGCTCGCTCAAACCCCACCTCGCAGCGCGCGGCGAGGCGTACAACACGCCCCTCGTCGCGGCCATGATCCGCGAGCTGTTCGCCTACAACAACCCGGCGCGCGCAGCGGGAGCCGAGGGCCAGCTCGGCGCCACGGCGGGACCGATGGGCCTGCGCACGTACGCGCGCGACGAGCTGAGGGACCGCACCGCGGCGTTCCCCGGGCGCATGGTCATCTCGTTCTCGGGCACGGGGCAGACCGGTGCGGGCGCGGGGGCGGGGGCCGGGGCCAAGGCGGGCACGACGACGGGCCAGGGGTCGGCGGGAGCCAAGGTGAAGGCGGGCTGGAAGGCCTGAGGTGCGCGAGGAGGAGGAGGCAGCGCTCGACGAGGAGGGAGCTCGAGGAGGACAGAGAGAGGGAGGGCTTGCATCGCGCTTTGGACCCGCTTGTTGATCAGTGCCATCTGGAACACACGACCACGCATTCCACCGCTTTATCCGGGCACTCGACCGCGAGAGAGGCAAGGCGGGAGGGAGAGCAAGTGAGAGCGAGCAGAGCGTGGACTTGGGCGACCAGACGAGCTCAAGGGCCTTGGTCAGCCGCCCACGCCTTACCGCCACCTCTCGGCTATCCCTGACGGTCCAGAGTCTCAGACACTGGCGAAGCCGAGGCGAGCGACGTCCCAGCGAGAGCAGCAGGAGGACCAAGCGAGGCCCAAGGCATGCGTGTTCGCCTGGTCGACGGAGGGGTACTGCTCTTGGTGTCATTGCGATTCTACAGTGCGTATTGCACGACTACTCGATGCTGCTGCTGCTGCTGCGGTGCGAAGGAGGGAGAGCGCTGCAGGCCGCGGCAGGGACGAGGAGTCAGTGTGCGCCCGGCTGAGGAAGTCGACGAGGCGACGCACGAGATCACTTGTTGGGGATGCGGTCGGCGTACGACAGCTCGCCGCCCTGCTCGGTCGCGGCACCCTGCTGCTGCTCGGCGTTGACGACGTTGCCCTGCACCGCGCGGCCCTTTGCCTCAAGCTCGCCGTCGCCAATCGCCTTGCCGAGCATCTGCTCGACCTTGCCGCCGGCCTTCTCAATCCCAGAGGGCTTGGACCCGCCAGCGTGCTGGTTGGTCCCGACCGCGTTGCCCTGCTCGGCGTCGGCGAGGCGGGTCGAGAAGTCGGGCTTGAAGTTGGCCTCGTGGTCGGTGGTGCGGTCTGCGCGGGTGTGCTCGGCGAGTCAGCTTGGTTGTCCAGAGGGCACCTTTGCGTCGTCGAACTCCCCGCACGGGACAAAGGCGCCGCGGGCGACGACACACGAGCGCATGCGCCCGTTGGTGATGACGACGAAGGACAGTGGGGACGCACCAGCACCGAGAGGGCCGCCAGTCTGAGAAGTGTGGTTCGACATGATTGAAGTAGAGTGCGTTGAGTGGGTGGTAAGGCTGCTGCGGCGAAGGACGGCGTCAGCGGCTTTGGGAACGGGCGCGCGAGGAAGGGACGACGCAGTCGGAGCGGCAGGGGCCCGCCAGTGCGGCACTCGACACGCGTCGTCGTCGGTCAAGCTGATGGAGGCGGACTCACTGTTCGAGTCCGAGTGTGACGATGCGAGAAGAGGAAGGAGAAACAAGGCGCGGGCGCATAAGAAAGCCAGCCTTGCCCTCCTCCCCACGCACTGACGTCGACACTCCGAGCGAAGCGGAGGCCATCGGCCGAGGCCCTCTCGCCTGTCTCGCTGTTTCGCCCGCAGCCTCGACTGCGACGCACGCTTCAGCTGACTCTCGACGACGAGAGGATGCAAGACATGTCAGAATACAGGCTTCTCGACACGAAGGTACAACCACTTCACACCGCGACCACCTCGACTTTTCTCCTCGCGCGCTCGACCACGTCGCGCGGCACCGCCAGCGCCGCAACGACGCCCTGCGCACCCTGTACCGCCTGTAGTGGGTCCGCCATCCTCCCCTTGCCCCTCAGCCGCGGCCCACCGCCCGCCTTCTTGCCCATCGCCGCCGTCTCCGCCGCCGCCCTTCGCCAGTGCTTCTCGAGGTCCCTGACCGTCCTCGCGGCCCACGACTCGCTCATGCGCTGGTCCTCGATGACGGTCCCCGGCGAAGGCGTCTCGAGGAGGAAGCGATTCTGCTTGTCGGACGCATCGAGTGTGCGTCGCTCGGACGCCGTCGGGAGGTAGTGCTCTTCGCACGAGCGCTCGCCGCGCGACTTGGCGTGCAGGTCGTTGGGGTCTGCGAGGGACGACAGCTTGGAGAGGCAGTCCCGCAGGTCGCGCTGGAGGTAGTCTGCGGATCGGGGACTCGAGGTCAGCGGATTGGGAGGAGGGCAAGGGGGTGGCGCAGCGGCACGCACGGGCGATGGCAAGCGGCTCGATGGGCAGCTTGGCGACCTCGTACAGGCCGCCGTCTTGCAGTAAAGAACCCTGACTGTTGCGGATCTCGGTCGTGACACCCTCGGGCGGCTTGAGCGCGCCCGAGACCTCGCAGCTGTGCGGGCCGGCAAAATAGGCGACGGGCGTGCTGGCGTAGGCCGTGTGGATCAGGGTCTGCATGTCCGCGCCGGGCGAGTGTCAGCAAGACCGAAACACAGAGCACGAGAGCGAGAAAGAGAGAAACGCACCTTCTGCTGCAAACCCTCCTCGCGCACGATCTTCTTGCTCTGCTTGAGCACGTCCCGGTGCGTCTGCGTCTCGAGCACGCCCTGGCCCCTCTCTAGCTCGCGCACGCCATAGTTGCGGAAGCTGAGTTCCGGCAGCGGGACGCACGCCGCCTCTGCGAGGGCCGGACGCGTGAGCACGTCGTGCAGCGGGTACTGCCACGGGCCGTCGGCGGCTTCGCCGGCGCGGTACGGCTCGTCGGCGCTGTAGAGACCAGTCGAGACGGAGAGGAACTCGTCGACGTCCAGGTGGGCGAGCCAGTTGGACGACGGGCCGTAGGTCGTCATGCAGTGGTCGAGCATGTGGGCGTGGAAGTCGCGCGCCTTTTTCTTGTCTACACAGGGGCGAGTCAACGCGTCAAGGCCATCCGCATCGAACCCAGCAGCGAGAGAGCCAGGACGCACCCGTGAACTTGAGCCAGTGCATCTTGACGACCCCCTGCTCGATCCACCTCTCCATGCCCGCGATGCGCTCCTTTCGGATCTCGCCCTTGTCGTCCAGCCCGTCCGGCCCTGCGTCCGCCGTGCCAACAGACGCCTTGAGCTCCTCGACCGTCGGGCCGAGCTCGCCGCCGCCCTCGCGCTGCATGCGGTCGGCGAGCGCGTCCACCTCGGCGGCGCCGAACGCGCCGGGCGTCGACGTGTCGTACAGGGCGAAGCGCTCGACGCCGAGGAGGCGATGGTACAGCAGCCACTCGCCGATGAAGCGCTGCGGAGGATGGGGAGTTCAGCAAAGCGTTGCCCACCGAGGACGGCCATGAGAGGCAGGCGCACGTTCTCGTTCGGGACTAGCGCGCAGATCGTCACGTTGTGCTTCTTGTCGACTCCTCCCGCACCCTCCTTGGAGTGGCTGCCGTCGAGCATGAACGAGTCCTCCGAGTTGGGGTCGATGACGAGCGCGTCGCGGTCCGCGCGTCCTTCGTGCGAGTAATCGTTCTTGGCAAAGCGCGCGACGAGGTGGTGCTCGAACTTGGGCGGCGCGGGAGCAGGTTCGGCAGGCGCTTGGTTCAGAGGCCTGAGCGGGGGAGTTTGCGAAGGTCAGCCCACGATAAAAGGAGGCGATGGGCGACAGCGGACGCACTCCGTGTCGCGCTCCTCGAGATCCGAGTCTGGGTCGTACAACAGCGCGTCGGCATCAGCAGCAGGTTGAGCAGCAGGCGGCGCAGGCTTTTTGAAGCGCTGACCCCAGCCACCGCCCTCGCGCTCCTTGGCACCGGCTGCTGCCGCCGCCGCCGCCTGCTGCTTGGCGACGAGTGCGTCGTCAGAGTCGCCCGCGATGGCCCCGGCGGCCTTGGCTGCAACGACTCCGAGCGGGCCCTTCTTCCTGCGCGAGCCCGCGCCTGCTCCCCGCGGCGCCGCATCGAGCTCGCCATCCTCATCGACGAGCGAGTCCCCCTCGTCGTCGCCGAAGCGCTGCTGCTGCTGCTCCCTCACCGCCGCCGCGACACGCTGCGCGCGATCAAGCGGCGCCCGCGCGTTCTCCGGTGGGAGGCGCCCCGCTGCGCCCCGTGCCCTCGCCTGCTCCTGCACCTGGGCCTGTCCCTCTGCCTCGGCACCCGCAACGCGTTCGTCCCACTCGCGGAGCTTCTCGCGCGCACGGGCCTTGCGCGCCGCAGCGATGGCCAGCTCGGCCTCGAACGTTGCCCCGTCATCCTGCTCGTCGTTGCCTTGCGCCTTGCCGCCCCCCGCGCGCGCCCCAGCCCGTCGCCCACCGGCGAGGAGAGCCCCGCGCCTGTCCCCTCCAGCTCCCCCGGCCTTGGCAGCCCGCACGGCCGCAATCGCCGCCGCCGCGTCGTCCTCCCTCTCGCGCTCGCGCGCGCGGGCCCGCTCGGCGGCGAGCTTGCGCCGCGCCTCGACGGCCGCGTTGCGTGCTGCGCCGGGCGGTCGGAGGCCTACGACGCGCGCGGGTTGCGGCTTGGTGCCGGCGTCGGCGTCGGCGTCGGCGTCGGGGCGGAGGGGTGCTCCACGCCGAGGAGGTACACGTCCGCCCTGCTGGGCCCACTTGCGCCCGTCGCCCGCACCGTCTCCGTCACCCGTGCCCGCCCGCCCCGCAGCGTCGCGCATCCCCCTCGCCTGCGCCTCTCCCCAGCGGCGCTTCTCGGCCTCGTAGTCGAACCCGGGACGCTGTGTCGGTTGAGCCTGTGCGGGGAGGGGTTTGCGGCGCAGGAGCGGGTCGGGCGTCGGGTAGGCGCCGCCGTTTGCGGGTCTGCGGGACGAGGCAGGGGAGAAGAGGACCGGCGCGAGGTGGTACAGCGCGAGGAGGGCGAGGGCGAAGAGCGAGACCTTGACGATGGCCTTGAAGCTGCGCGGGGCGCGCATGGCGGGCGGCAGTGCGTGCGGTGGCGTTTGGCTCGAGCGAGTGTTGCGTGTGGGAGTGTGGGGTGACAGTCAAGAGGACGGCCCGCGGGGGACGCGTCGGGTCGACCGGAACCGGACGCGGAGGAGAGGTCAAACGGGCTGAGACGCGCTATGTACTGTAGCGCGAGGTGCGTCGTTCGTGAGGGACCGTCTGCTGAGCACCTCGAGCACGAGAAACCTCGCAGCGGTGGTGACAGGGCGAGGGAGGGGACGCAAACGGACGAGTTCAGCCCCTCACTCTCTCGCTCGCACGCGCGCCGCGGCGCCGCCTTCCGCGCTCGTCAAACCGGGAGCTCCACCTTCCTCCCGCGCGTCGAAATGCGACCAGGTGTCCACGCCCTCTTGGAACATCCGCCCCCTCGCGCTCGCGCTACGTAAATGAAGGAACTCGGACACAAGCGAAGCATCATTGCAGACGCGACGGCAGATAAAAAAGGTCCCCGGCCAAGGGGAAAAGGAGGAAGCTGGAGAGGGATCAAAGACGAGCCGGTAACGTGGGGGTTTTGTCTGGTGAGTGATAAAAAATACATCGGGAGCAGGCAGGAGACAGGCAGAGAGGCACAAGGGGGTCAAGAAAAGGAGGAAAAGGGCGACAACGACGAAGCTGAGTGGGAGGGAAGGAAGGGGCGAGACGAGATTGGGAGACGCGGCTCGGAGGGGAGCACACCGCGCTTCCGAGCCTCAGACGTCCATGCCGAGGAGGATGTACTCGGCGTTGGGCGCGCCCGTCTGCTCGTGGTCCGACGCGACGACGCAGCCCAGGTACATGAGCTGGTGCACCACGTTGCTCAGGTCGGGCGTGCCGCGTTCGAGCGCCAGGACGACGCCCGAGCAGCCGAGCTCCTCCTCTGCGCGCTCGAGCACGGCAATGATCGACTCGCGCAGCTCGACGTCCGACAGCTGGCCGCCGCCGACGTACAGGGTGCGGGTCCCCGCGACCGGGTTGTCGACCGCGGCGCCCTGCCAGCCCGCGCCGACCAGGTCCGACAGGTCGACCGACTGGGCGGGGAGCTGGTGCACCGACGCGTGCGACGGGAAGACGTCGGCGAGGAGCTGAGGGGCGGCGAGCGCGGCCGCGGCGGGCGCGAGCGAGAGGGCCGCGCGGCTCTCCTCCTCGGCGGGGGGCGTGAGGAGGGCCGGCGCGGCGGCGCTCTTGCCGTTGACGGCGTTTGCGAAGCGACCGAGGATGAACGAGTCGCTGGGCGAGGACGACGTCGCCGAGAGGGGCGGCGACGGGGGGAAGATGGACGAGTAGGCGGGAGGGGCGTTGTCGTTGTCGTGGGTGGCCGGGGAAAGGGACGAAAGGGAAACAAAGGGGAACTCCTGCGCGGTATCTCTCACATACGCACGCAGACCCTGCAATCGTCGTCGAAGGAGGATGCGGGGTCAGCGGGGTGAAGCAAGGGCGCGAGACGAGGACACGATTGGGCGACGCACCTGCTGCTGAACAGCGGCGCCGGGGTTTTGGCCCTTAGTAGCGATGTCAGGGCCGCCGTCCGAACGCTGTAGGTGGGTGAGGGTGATGAGAAGGTCAGCGTCGAGTGCCAAGAAGACGAGGGAGGCGGGACTCACGGTCGTCCAGGGCGCTCGCCGAGAAGGGGACTACGGCAGGGAAAGTGCAGGTGGTTGCCACGCCGTCGCCAGCGCAGCAGCTGTTTGCAGGAGAGGAGAGGAGGGGAGAGAAGAGGGAGGGTGAGCATTCCGTCTCCCTTCCAAGGAGGGAAAGAGGCCCAGAAGGCGCGCGCGTCCGTGGGCGGTGGACGTCGCGGCGAGCGAGGGACAGAGGAGAGAGGGGGTACGCACTAGAGATTCGAGGGTTTCGTCTGATTCATGGAATCCATGGCTAGCTGTCCTTCAGTGTTGCGGTGGGGGGAGGGAAGGGTCGCGGCTAGGTGGCGAGCGAGGGGTGACTTCGAGGTCAGAGAGGGCGTCCGTTGGGCTGCGAGCGGGCGTGGACACTGAGTCAGCGGGGTCCCGTCGGGTGCATCGAGAGCTGGGCAGCACTGGCGAGGCTCACAGGCTGAGGTGAGGCGGGGAAGAGAGATGGGGGAAGAGCGAGAGGGCGGACGGGCTCGGCGTCCGACAGGCAGCCTGACCTCAGCGCTTCAGCACGCTCTCGCCTTGCCCGTGTGGCCGTAGCCTGGCGTTCTTTCCAGTACTGCACCTGTTTCTAGACCTCATTCGTGACGCCAGACGGCCCGCTCGTGGCCGCGAGAGCCCTTGACAGCATCCGCACGTTCCGCTCGCCCTTCGTGCCTTCCTCGCCTCTCCCTGTGCCTGCTGGTCTCAACGTACGCTCGCAAAGCATGTGAGAGGCTAGCGTGCCAGCCGGTCGCGCCACTCAGGAGCGAGTCGTAGACCCGAGGCCAGCTCCGGCCGGAATCTCCTCCGTCTTCCCCTGTCCACCAACATGCTCGCGTCCAAAGTCACGAGCGTGCCTGCACTGCGGCGGCTGCCTGCGTGCACTTGTCTGCGAGCTGCTGGCCAGCTCGCAGCTCGCACCTTTACCGCGCGCTCCCTGTCGACGCCCCCATCTCGACTCGCTCATCCGCAGGTACCCCAGCAGCAGCGGGAGCCGCGGAGACACTATGCCGTGCGAACGAACCCTACGGAACCCCTCGTCATCGACGGCAAGACGTACCCGCGGGACCACTTCACCAACGCGACGCCGACCATCCTCGACAAGCTCCCACGACGACTGCACCTCCAACCCTCGCACCCGATCGGGATCCTGCGCAGCCTGATCGAGTCGCACTTCAACGACTTTGAGCACCTCAACTCGCTGTCTCCCATCGTCACGGTCCAGCAGAACTTTGACGACCTTGGCTTCCCCGCGGACCACCCGGGACGGGCCCTCACCGACTCGTACTACCTCAACCAGCGGCACATGCTGCGCACGCACACGTCGGCGCACGAGGTCGAGTGCTTCTCGGCGGGCAAGGACCGCTTCCTCGTCACGGCCGACGTGTACCGCCGCGACGAGATCGACCGGTCTCACTACCCCGTCTTCCACCAGATGGAGGGCTGCAACGTCGTCGACCCCGCGCAGGGCGGCATCGAGCGCCTCGAGCGCGAGAACGCCCAGATGCGCGCCGCGCTCGGTCAGGCCAACATCGTCATCGAGGACCCGACGGGGGACGAGACGGCGACGAACCCCTACCAGGCGGAGCACGACCCGCGCACGGCGCGCATCATTGCCGAGCACCTCAAGAACTCGCTCAACGGGCTCGTGCTCAAGCTGTTTGGCGGCGGGCGGGCCGGTGGAGACGGGGCGGAGCCGTTGAGGGTCCGGTGGATCGAGGCGACGTTCCCGTGGACGGCGCCGAGCTACGAGGTCGAGGTCATGTTCAACGGCAAGTGGCTCGAGATCCTCGGGTGTGGCGTCGTCAGGCAGGCGGCACTTGAGCGCTCGGGTGCGCCCAATGTTCCCTTCCCCTGTCGTCTCGTCGCCGACGCTGACCTCGTGGTTGGTTGCCTCAATCTCCTCGATCCCCACGCTCATCCCTCGAACTCCTCACGACACTGCACCCGGCCTCCTCCGTTTCCCTCCATTCACCTCCCTCCACCTCCCACCTCGCCCCCGCCCGCTCGCTCGCGCTCCCAGGCGTCGGCCACAAGCAAGGGTGGGCGTTCGGCCTCGGCCTCGAGCGCATCGCCATGGTGCTCTTCTCGATCCCCGACATCCGCCTCTTCTGGTCGTCGGACGCGCGGTTCGCGTCCCAGTTCCGCCAGGGCGAGATCTCGACCTTCAGGCCGTACTCGCGCTTCCCAGAGTGCTACAAGGACTTGGCGTTCTGGCTCCCCGCACAGGGCGAGGGAGAGGGGGTCAAGGCGTGGCACGAGAACGACTTTATGGAGCTCGTGAGGGACGAGGCGGGCGACTTGGTCGAGGGGGTGCAGCTCGTGCGTTGGTCTCTCTCTCTCTCTGGCTTCCGACAGCGCTGACCTCGCTTCTGCGCCACCCACAGATTGACGAGTTCACGCACCCCAAGACGGGCCGCGTGTCGCGGTGCTACCGCTTCAACTACCGCTCGATGGACCGGTGCGTGTCCCACTCGCTGTGCAGCTCGACCTCCGCCGACTCGTCGGCTTGACTGCTGACCCACCAACACGTGCCCTGCAGGTCGCTGAGCAACGAGGAGGTCAACGTGATCCAGGAGCGGGTGCAGGAGCGCGTGACGAGCGAGATGCAGGTCGAGGTGCGGTAGAGCAGCTGCTGTGCGCAACGACGAGCAACGCGCGTTCGTTTACCCCTTAATTCATTGTCGACCTGTACGTAGAGCGAGCAAGTCCTTAGCGCCGAAACTGTGAGCGCGTGCCGAGGGCAGATCGGGGAGCCCCCCGTGCGGAGTCGAGGAAGGCTGCAGCTTCCCTGCTTGGCCCGCCCGCGCGCACACAACCAACCACGCCTGGTCCTTGGGCAGTGCTCCACCCGACTCGACTCACACGAGGGCTCTGGGCAGACAGCTCGCGGCCGTGTACTGTGCGTGCCTACCTGGCCCTTGACCGACAGACCGAGGGCTGCGGCGGCCGTGTTGCTCCGCCCACGCGACCCCACCCACCTCCGACCTCCGTGTCGCTCAGCGCATCCAGGGCGACAGTCACGCCCGTTGACTAGTCCACGAGGTCGTCGCACAGAGGTACACCGTCCCTCAGAGTCCACCGCGCGCGCGCATCCCCGCCCCTCTTCTCATCTCACTCCGCCCCACCCCACCAACCCCCTCCCAGCCCAGCCATGGCCTCGTCCTCGGCGGCTTTCCTCCCCTCGCTCGTCGCAGCAGCGAGCGTCAACGCTTTCTCCCCAGGCGCAGGTGGGCCCTCGCCCAACAGCAATGCCAACGAGTCGACCGCGTCCGCCAGCCCAGGCGAAGGCCCCTCGCCGTCGTCCTCCTCCTTCTTCACCTCGAACCGCTTCGCCCAGCCTGCGCCACCACCTCCCCGCCCACCCCCGCCGCAAGGCTCGTTCCTGCCCCCGCCGCCGCCGCCGCCGCCGCCTCCGCCAATCCAGCCCGCCCCTCCCGCCCTGGCCTCTCGCCCCTCGTTCTCGTCGAGCAAGGGCGGCGCGACCTTGCTCAGCGATGAAGACGACTCGACGAGCGAAGCCGGCGGCGCAGGAGGCGCGTCGTCGTACGGCAACGGCGCCATGCACGGCCTGCAGGCGATCGCGCCTGCCCCGGCGGGAGGGCGCAAGCCCCGCGCCGCGAGCGTCGCGTCGTCGTCGGGCGGCAACGGCTCGAGCACGACGGGCGGCGGCGGCGGCGGCGGTGCGAAGGGCAAGGGCAAGGCGCGTGCGGATGGAGAGGGCGCGCCGTCGGCAAAGGGGGGCTCAGGGAAGAAGGCGGGCGGGAAGGCGGGGAAGAGGGGGCAGCAAGTCGGGCCGGATGGCAAGCCGCTGCCGAAGAAGAAGAAGGCTGGAAGGGCGTGCGCTGCGTGTCAGAAGGCGCACTTGACGTGTGACGACGGTGAGTCGGGCGAGCGCTCCGCTCGTCGTCCCCCATTGCGCTATGCAGGGGGGGCGAGGGGGTCGTGCGAAGCGCGACACTGACCTTCCTCGATCCTTTCTCAGCCCGACCGTGCGCCCGCTGCATCAAGAAGGGGTGCCCCGAAGAGTGCGTCGACGGCGCTCGCAAGAAAGCAAAGTACCTGCAGGAGATCCCAGACGAGCGTGCGTGGTCCTCGGCCTTCTGTGCAGACCCCGCTCAGTCTCCGCTGACACGTCTGCGACTGTAGTGCTCGAGCGCGGGAGGCAAGCAGGCGGGCCGTCTGGCACGCCCGGACCCTCGACGAGCAGTGCGCCGCACCTCGCGCCCGACACTTCTTTCCTCGGTGCGCCTCTCTCTTCCTTCTTGCGAAGATGACTCCGATTAACTCACCCTTCCCCTCCCATTGCAGACGGCGGCATCGACACGGCCATGTCGGACGTCGGCTCGCACCAGCAGCCGGATCTCTCGTCCGCGCCGCTCGCGCAAGCCGACTCGCAGCCCTTCTTCGACTTCTCGACCTCGCTCTCCCAACCCCAAGCCGGCGTCCCCATTTCTGCTCCCACGACGTCATATGACCCGACCTCGTTCCTCTCGTTTCCTGCGTCGCTCGGCGGGCCCTCCGCAGCGGGCACGGCGCCCACCCCGTCAGCGAGCGTCGTCGACGCGACCCAGTTTGGGTCCGAGGCAGCCGGTTACGAGTACGCGATCCTCAACGCCATGCTCAACGGCAATGGCTTCGCTCTCGACACGCACACGACCCCCACGCTGTCGGGCTTTGGCAACAGCGGTGGTGCGGGAGCGGGTGCGGGCGCGCCGGAGCCGAGCCCGGGCGGTAGCGGGAATCGGCAGCCTGACCCGATGCTGCTCGACGGCGGCGCGGGCGCGAGCGGGGCGGGCGAACCGAGCGGGGCCGGAGCGGCGGCGGCACAGGCCGCACAGGCGCAGGCGCAGCGGACGGCCTTCAGCGCGAGTCCGCAGCCTGGGGGGCTCATGACGGCAGAGGAGGCGTACCGCAGCGTGACGAAGCCGTACCCTTACGCGCAGAGCTACCACTTCCTCGTCAAGCACCTCAAGCAACGGTGCGTCGTCGCGGCTTCCTCGTCTCTGGGCGGGGCTCGGACGGGAGTCTGAACGGGCGCTGACCTTTGAGCGAGCGAGGGTGCATGCAGGTTCGAGAAGAACGACATCCTGCGCATCATTCGCGCGCTGGCGACGTTCCGCCCGAGCCTGATCGCGCTGCAGATGCCGCTCACCGAGGAAGACGAGGTGCGCTCTCGCCTCCCAGCCCTCCCATTCTCCGCACCATCCTGACCCTCGCGCACCCGCCCCAACACTCGCAGACTTTCGTCGAGCGCACCTTCCAACGCACCCTCGTCGAGCTCAACAAGCTCGTCTCGTTCTCGGGGACGCCGACTGTCGTGTGGCGCCGCACGGGCGAGATCTGCCTCGTCGGGACAGAGTTCTGTCTCCTGACCGGGTGGAAGAGGGAAGACCTCGTCGGCAAGAAGTACATCTTCGAGGTGCGTCCCCCTTCCCCTTCTCGATGGCGCTTCCTCTTCTTTCGCGCCGAGAGCTGACGAGAGCGAGAGAGTCCGCGCTGAAACCGCAGCTGTTCGACACGGCGTCCGTAGTCGAGTACTACGAGTCGTTCGCCAAGCACGCGTTCGAGTCGACGGCCACGTCCATCACGATGCAGTGCGTCGTCCTCGCGCCCGATGGGCGGCCTGTCCCGTGCGCGTTCTGCTTCTCCGTAAGGAGGGACCTCTTCTCGGTGCGTTGCTCCTCCCTCCTTCCATTTCGTGGCTCTGCGGACGATCCGAGGCTGACAGAGGTCGCACGCCCCCCCCCCCACCCCCCTTGTGCGCGCAGTGCCCCTTCCTCGTCATCGGGTCGTTCCTCCCCGTCCTCGTGTGAGCCTCGCATGATAGGAGGTCAAACGGGGAAAGGGCCCGTCTGCCGCTTGGTGCTTGCGTCTGTCGGGGTCGCCATGGAGAATGGGAGGGGGGTCTGTAACGGACTCGTTCGGTTGTATCGCGCTGCGTAGGGGCTTGTTACCGCGTCTCATCCTGCTTCCTGGTTCTCTTTCCTTGCGCTACTCACGCGGTATCGCACTCGTGCATCGGTTCGAGCGTCCCCCCAAGCCGCTACGGCGCATCGCCGCCCCTCGCCCTGCTTCCCTCCTCATCCTCCCCGTCCCTCCTCCCCCCGCACACACAAGCAACTCACCGCCCCCGCCCCGCGGGCCCGCGCTCCTCCGCAACGACATCAAAGTAGCTCGGCGGGAGCCCAAACTCTTCCTCGAGGCGGCGCTCTTCCTCGGCGGCGGCGGCGGGGGTCGCGAGTGGCGCGGCGGGCGCTGGCGCGGCAGGGGTGGGGGAGGCGGGGATGGAGGTGGAGGGTGGATGTGGCGGAGAGGCGGTAGAGGGTTGTCGTGGAGGGAGGGGAGGCGCAGCGTCGGGAACGGAGACGGGCGGTGCCGGCGGCGGCGGCGGCGGTGCAGGCGGCGGCGCGAAAGCAGGCTGGCTCGCCCGTGCCTCAGGGCCGGCTGCCGTCGCCCGGGGAGGCGGAGGCTCGAACCCCGTGGCCGCAGCAGGCACACACGAGACGATCTCGACGGGGATGGCGAGCGACGCGATCTGCGTGTGGGTCGTCGCGCCGGCGCGGGGACCGGGCTGGCTGCGCGGCGGCAATGACGAGGGTGTCAGCTACGGGAGAGCACGCGCGCGAGGGCGGGAGGAGGGACCGAGAGGCGCACTAGAGCGTGATTGCGAGCTCGTACAGGACCTGGAGGTTCGGCGCTCGGAACGAGGCTGCCATGCCCTGCGTCTGTCGCCTCCGCGCGTGTTTTCGCCGTATTCAGCGCATCGCCGCCAAAGAGCGTCGCGAGAAAGGGAAGAGCGACAAGCGCGACGCGACGCACGAGCGTGATCTGCCCGCCGTACGTGACCCTCCACGCCTGAGCGCCATTGGCGAGCTGCAGCGGGAGGCCGTCTGGCGCGCCGATGGGGCGGACGGCCTGCGCGCGGAGGAGGACTGTGTCGAGGGTGTTGACTGCGCGGAAGGAGAGGGTGGGGAGAGTCGAATTGTCAGGGCGCGCGGGCTGCGCAAGTGGCAAGGAGGACGCACCGAGGTTTTGCGCATAGACGACGGTACGCTGCAGGAGTGAGACGGCGACTGCCGATGCAGGGAACCTCCCGCTGTTGGCGTCCGACGTGATCTGCAACGTTCTCGACAGACGTCAGCACGCGAGTCCCAGGCGTCCGAGCGCGTCAGATATAGAGAGAGAGACGCACCTGCACCTCAAAGTCGATGACCTGCCCCTGGCCCTTGACAAACTTCTGCGGCCTCGGCACCTTCCCCTCGACCTCGACCCACGTGTTCCTCGACCTGAACAGCCCTCCCGCACGCCCGCCCGCCCGCGCGACGTACTTGCCCGGGGCGGTCCACCCCTCGGGGTCGCCCGCGCTCGAGGGGGGTCTGCGTCCCTGCGCGAGGGCGAGTGTGCGTGTCCGGGAGGGCGAGACGGGTGGGGCCTGGCGCGGGACAAAGACGACGGGGACGACCCAGCGTTCGTTGAGTTTGAGGAGCCCTTTGCGCCCGAGGGTGACCTTGAGGTAGTACCTGCACGAGGCCTCGAACGCGCCGACGCCCGTCGTGAGGATCGAGGTGCCCGAGGGGGTGGCGAGGGCAGAGTCGAGCACGAAGCTTGGAGGGGGGCGCATGGCGCGGTTCGGGGGGAGGTTCATGCGGGGGACGTGCGTGAGTCGGCCCGGGAGCGTGAGCGAGAAGGGGAAGGTGAAGGTGCCCTGGAGCTTTGACGGCTCGAGCGCCGTGTTGCCCGCGAGGAGGCGGTCGTGGGTTGCTCCGAGCGGCGGGGCAGTCCACAGGTCGCGCCCGTCCTCGAAGAAGTCGACCTCGTCCGAGACGGGGTGTCTCCCCGATGCATGGGCCTTCTGCACGAGCGTGCGGACCATGCCCTTGAGGCGCACGCGGACGTGCGTGATTGACTCTGGCTCGCGCAGGTGCACCTGGAGGTGCCCGTCGAGGGTGACGTCGCCGTCGGGGGCTTCCTGGACGAGGACGACGTGTTCCTTGCCGCGGGCCTGGAGCTCGAGGTGGAGCTTGCCCGTCTTTGAGGTGAGGACGTGGAGGCGTTTCGGGGGCAGGTTGGCCGTCAAGTCAGGGTCGACGGGCGCACGACGCGAATAGCCTGGCAGCTCGTCGTCGTCGGCGTTGTTGTTGGCGCTCGTTGACGCTCGGGCTGCAGTGCTCGGGGTGGTCGTGTCGAGGGGGAAGCTGTGGTGTGAGGCGCCTGCCGAGAAGGGGGTCGTCGAGGGGGCGTCTGAAGAGCGGCGAGTGGGCCTCGGCGGGGTCCTCGACGAGGAGTTGTTGGTCGTGGACGCTTGATCACCGTCGAGAGCGTGAGCGAGCCCCGAGCGGAACATGCCCACGAGTTCGTCGACGGCCTGCCAGGTGAATCCGAGGTGGGGGTGAGCGGGGGGAAGGGGGGGAACGAGCGAAGGAGGGAGAGGGGGGCGCACCGAGAGGGCCTCGTCCCTCCTGCTCATGGTTGGCGGGTGTGTATGCTCTAGTAGCAAGGTCAAGCGTGTGAGTGCAAGAGAGAGAGGGAGCTGTGGCCACCTGATGATGCTGATGAACGCGAACGCCGCGGCGCTGAGTGATGCCACCCGGCGTCTCGCTCTCGCCTCCTCCGTCCTCGCTCATCTCGCCGAGGCCCGAAATCGCTCCCTACTCGAGCGCCATGACCCCGACACCCATCGCCGGCTCGCACCAAGAGACGGCCGTCCCGCGAGAGGCCATCCTCGCCGGCGGCTACCACCACCCGCTCCTCCGCTCACTCCAGGCAGAGCGCCACCTCACAAAGGACATGCTCATGTACCCCATCTTCATCACCGACGAACCAGATGCCGTCGTGCGTTCCCTCTCGTCCTCTCCTCCTCCCACTCGTCCTCACCCTCCGACTCCCCCGCACCCAGGTCGACATCAAGTCGCTCCCGGGACAGAAACGCTGGGGGATCAACAAGCTCGAGGCCTTCCTCGCACCCCTCGTCGCAAAGGGCCTCCGCTCCGTCATCCTCTTTGGCGTCCCGCTCCACATGGACAAGGACGCGCGCGGGTCCCCCGCCGACGACCCCTCGACCCCCGTCATCCTCGCCACCAAGCTCATCCGCGACCGCTTCCCGTCCCTCGTCGTCGCGTGCGACGTCTGCCTCTGCGAGTACACCGACCACGGGCACTGCGGCGAGCTGTGCCCCGCCGACCAGCTCACCCCGGCCGAGCAGACCGCCGGCGCCAAAGTCATCGACAACCCGCGCAGTGTGCGCCGCATGCAGGACGTCGCCCTCGCGTACGCGCGTGCGGGCGCCCACATTGTCGCTCCGAGCGACATGATGGATGGGAGGATTGGCGCCATCAAGCAGGCGCTCGTGGACGCCGGGTTCGGCAACCGGTGCAGCCTCATGGCCTACTCGGCAAAGTTTGCGAGTAGCATGTACGGGCCCTTCAGGTGCGCTGGTTGTTCTCTCGCGGCGCGGCGAGACGCTCATTCTGGTGCTGCCCTCGCTCGCTCGGCCCTTCGTTCTCTCTCGCGACGGCGCTGTTGACGCGGCCATGACTCGCTCTGCGCACCCCAAACAGGGAAGCAGCAGGCTCTGTGCCAAACTTTGGCAACCGCAAGTGCTACCAGCTCCCTCCCAACGCGCGCGGCCTCGCCCGGCGAGCCATCGTCCGTCCCCTCTGCCCTCTCTCTCCAACCCGTCCCCGCGCACAGCCCCTCTCACACCAGCCTCCCCCTCACGTCACGCGCAGGTCCGCGACGCCCGCGAAGGTGCCGACTTCCTCATGGTCAAGCCCGCCCTCCCCTACCTCGACATCATGTCGGAAGCGCGCCTCCTCGCGCCGGACCTCCCGCTCGCGTGCTACCAGGTCTCGGGCGAGTACGCCATGATCCACGCGGGCGCGCAGGCGGGCGTGTACGAGCTCCGGGCCATGGCGATGGAGACTGCCGAGGGGTTCCTCAGGGCTGGTGCGTCTCTCGGGTCGTCTCGCGTTTGCTCCGTGTCCTGGGTTTGGGCTGGCGCCGCGTGGCGCCAGGTTTGGGACGCGCATTGACCAGCTCCACACGTCCGCGTTGCAGGCTGCACCCTCATCCTGACCTACTTTACGCCCGATTTCCTCGACTGGCTCGACGAGCCCGCCGACGAGTGAGCGAGCGCGACTGAATTTGAGGACGTGCAATGCGAACCCCCCTCTCCCTGCATTTTCTTGCGGCAAACCCGTCGCTTGGTCCCCGTACATACGGCGTGTGCGACTACCATACGTGGTCGGCGAGCCTGGTCCGTCTCGAACAGGAAGAACGGTGTTGCCCACAGTCGGCGACGATCCGCTGTCTTTTGTTTTTCCGTGCGAGTTGACCTTTCGAATCCCGGCATTTCCGACTGAGCCTGGTCTCCTCTCTTGCTCGTGGATGCGGGCGTTGTGCAGGTGCCTTTTCGATGAGGGTACGGCGAGCCTGAGTGGTGAAAAAGAGGCCAAGGCTGACAGCGAGCTGAGCGCTGACACTTGGCTGACACAGCAGAGGGCTCGTGAGCCAAGTGTCCCATGCACATGGTGGGTTAGGGTTGCTTGCCTCGAGCCTCGGATGCAGGGTTGGACTCCTTGTGTTCATTGCTGGCCCGTGTTGCTGCTGCTGCTTCTGTGCTTGAGCTCGTGCTTGTGTGCGCCGGACGATGCTGGAGCTCGGGGTGCATGTGAAATGTGCGCATCATGCTGCGAGCTGCGCGGTGCGAAAACGTGCACGTGCCCACCGGCAAGGGGCGGGGCCCAGGCGAAGGGCCAGTCGCTCGCACCTCGCTTCTGGCCGTCGCCCTCCCAAATCCCTCGTCACTCCGCACGCGCTGGACGCTGCTCCCTCTCTCCTCCTGCTGAGCCCCTGCTTGCTCGCCCACGATGCGCCCGCCGTGGACTAGCGGCGCGCCCCCTGCCTCGTCGCCGTCTCCCGCGGTGACTGCGGCGAGCACCGCCTCCACCGCATTCAGGTCGCCAGGAACGCCCTCGTCGCCAGCTGGTTCTTCTGCGCGGTGGGACCGCCTGAGCCTCGACAGCACTGTCGACATTCCTCCCGACACGCCCCTGCTGTACTCCCACGCGCCCTACCGCGACAAGAACGCCCACGCACCCCGGAGTCCATTCACCTCACCCCGACGGGGCCCGCCCAGCGCCTTCGCAGTACGCGGCAGCAATGGCCATGCCTTCGAGCTCCTCCTCGCAGGTGGCTCTCCGCCATCAAGCCCGCGCACGACCTACGCGTCGACCCTGCGCACCCACCGCCGCGCCCACCGCCTCGGGTCCCTCCTCTACTCGTCTGCACTCTTCTGCCTCGCCTTCACGTCCCTCGCCGCCGCGGCCGTCCTCGGTTGGGCAGGCCACTTTGTCTACACCCGCCACGCCGCACTCGCCACAGCCGTCTTTGCGCCCCCGATGCAGCCACAGACGCGCGACGTTGAAGGGGGGGCGCCGCCGTTTCCGCCGTCGGGAGCGACGACGAGGGCGCCAGGGGCGGTGGGAGACGGTCGCGAGGTCGATCGCGGAGACGTTGACGCGGTCGAGCAGGAGCTGGACAGGCGGCTGAGCGAGCTGGGTCTGGCGTCGACGCGCGACGAGTTGACGTGCGAGAGCGTCGAGGCGTCGCGGAGCCTTTTGCGAAGGTACGGCGGCCTCCGCACGTCGTCGGCCTCCTCCTCCTCCTCCTCCTCCTCGACGGCAGCAACCGCACCAGGACGGACCTTGCTCGCCCTCAACCTGTACAACAGCGAAGCCGTCATCCCTTCGCTCGCGCATGCCCTCCTCCGCGTCGCGGCCTTCCTCGGGCCGGACAACGTCCACGTCTCGATCTTTGAGAACGGCTCGACGGACCGTACCGTCGCTGCACTTGCGCACCTCGCACGGGCGCTGAGTGCCCTCGGCGCGGATCACGACGTCTTGAGCGACGCGCGGCACACGGACTGGAACAAGGTCGACCGGATCGACCAGCTTGCCGTCTACCGCAACGTCGCGCTCGCGCCCCTCACCACCACGACAACGAACGGCACCGCGTTCACCGACGTCGTCTTTGTCAACGACGTGTTCACGTGCCCGGGCGACGTCCTCGAGCTCTTGTTCCAGCGGCGGGTGCAGAGCGCCGACGCGGCGTGCGGGATGGACTGGAGGGCGAACAAGGGCCCCGGGCACTGGTGGCGCGACAGCGTCGTCTACTACGACTCGTGGTACGTCCCTGATCCTCCCTCTTGACGCTCGCGAGTACCGTCATGCTGACTCGGGAGCGCTCGCGCCACCGCAGGGTCGGCCGCACCCTCTCGGGCAAGATGCTCCGCCCGCGGACAGACCTCTTTCAGGAGTTCCACGACGGCGTCGACGGGCTGTTTGGCGGCGAGGGCGACGAGGCGAGCCAGGAGCGGTTCAGGCGGGGACTGCCGACGCCTGTCTGTGAGTTGTTTGCGCTCTCGGCTCCCGTGTGCGCACGGACCGCACGAGTGCGGCACTGCGAGTGACGACTGACTCCGCCCCCGGATTCTCACAGACTCGTGCTGGAACGGCATGCTCGCCCTCGACGCCCGCCCCTTCACCTCGACGGCCCCCGCCCCGCGCTACGACCCCTCGTCATCCTCCTCCGCGCACCGGACGTCTTGGCACCGCGCGCCGCCCGTGCACGCCGCCGAGCCCGTGCGGTTCCGTTCGGCGCTCCACCGCGAAGGCGAGTGCGCCGCCAGCGAGTGCAAGACGCTTGCAAAGGACCTGTGGTCGAGGGGCTACGACCGCTGGTTGGTGCGTCGTCTGGCGATCCCTGTGCATGCGTGCAGTCGCTGACGCATCTTTGGGCTCTTTCAAGGTCGTCCCCTCGGTGCGGGCCACGTACGACGCGGCCGTCTACCGCCACCCTCGTCTCGAGCGCCTCGCCTCCCTCTCCTCCCCCTCGCACTCGAACCTCACGCTCCCTCCCGCGCCGCACCCTCTTGCACACCCGGACGATCCCACCACCGTCGACGAGCTCATCCCCTGGGGGGCGCTCACCCCGCCCGACACGGTCGTCTGCTGGGCCTGGGTCAGGGGCTTCCACCTCGACCTCGAGTGGGTCCGTGCGACGTGGTTCCGCCCTTATGCGTTCGCGCGCAGCTTGATCGACGGCGGCTCGAGGCGGGCGCGACCGTGATCTTTGTATGACTCTCCTTGTCCCTCTCTCCGGCTCTCTCGCACGTCTTCGCTCCCTTGTTATATGGCATACCCCCCCCCTGTTTCACTACCACTACCACAAAACCCCTCTGTTCCCCGTTCAGGCTTTCTTCCCCCGTCGTCGCTGTGCATACCCCCTCACGTCGTGCCCTGCTCCCCCTCCTCCAGAAGCTCAGCGCTGTGCGCTTCCTTCCCGTCTCCTCTTCTCTCTCTCTGCCAGCAGCGTAGACTGCACACCCGTCCTCGTCTAGACCTGCGCTGGGTAGACCCTGGTATGCCAAAGAGACGTGACCTGCCTGCTTTCCCTCTCGCCTGGCGAAACAGCCGAGCGCACTAGCACTCCCCTCCCTGTGGGCACGGGCGAAGGTTCCAACGACTCGAAGCAGAGAGAGGGCGCCAAGGGTAGGCAGTACACAAGAGAGAAGCTGCAGATACGGGGTCCAACACAAACCATGCGAGGTCCTGAAGACGAGAGGCACTGACATGTAGACGGGAGAGAAAGGTGGGAGGGGCGCGCGCTGGAGTTGATTCCGAGACGCGCCGAGTAGCAGCGTGCTCGCGGACCGAGGCGAGACCGCAAGGGAGAAGGAGAGAGGTGGGTGGATGTGGCGCCGGTGCGAGCGAGGCTCGGGGGGTCGACCGAGGGCAAGTTGGCGACCGACGACAACGGCGACACGTGGAGGACGCCGACGTGCGACGGAGGCTGACGCTCGGCGAAATTGTCCGGCGCGGACGGGGTCGAGGAAGGCGGAGAGAGGGCGCTGAGCCCACGGCGAGAGGCATCAAGTGACGAAGCGCACGCGTGGCGCCCTCAGCCGAACGACGCGGCCGCGGCAGCGAGCGCCTTCTTGAGCCCCTTCTCGTCCGTCGCGTCGAGGCCCCTCGCGCCCGCCTTGAGGCGCAGGTTGCGGTCAAACGTGACGAGGACGACCTGGGCCGTGTCGGGCGGGACGCGGCGCTTGTCGAGCACGGCGCGCGGGTTGACGAGCGCCACGCGCGAGGTAAAGTGGTCGCGCTGCCACGTCACGGCACGGAGAATGACGTCGTCCATCGAGCGGGCAATGTCGTGTGAGGCCGACGGGCTGCTGTCGAGTGCCGAGGCGCCGCCGCCACCAAAGTCGATCGACTCGTTGCGGATGGCGAGGTCCTTGAGATAGTTGCCGCGGCTCGTCTGGATCTTGAGGAAGCGCGAGTAGCCGCGCACGGCGAGCTCGAGGTAGTCGATGACCTCGGCGGCGGCGACGCCGAGTGCCGTCGGGTTGCGCCGCAGACCGTCGAGTTCGGTGACGACGGCGAGCGGGACGATGATGGTCCAGCACTCTGCAGCGACGAGCTCGCTGAAGAGGTCGATCGAGGTGAGGAGGATGTTGGTGTCGAAGACGAGGACCGTGAACCCGGGGAAGACCTTGGGCAGCGGCGCCGTCTTGCCGCCGAGGCGCGCCTTGAGGCCAGCACCGCCGTGGCCGTTCCGAGGCCCGCGCGTCGCCAACCGTGCGGAGCGGATGATGGCCTTGAGGTGGCGCCGGCGAGACTGCGAGGAAGCAAGAGGATCGAGTCAGTCGGGAGCACAGGGCACAAGACGAGACGACACAAGGCAGGCGACGCACCTTGAGCTCCCGCACAGCCTCCGAGTCGTTCTCGTCCTCGTCATCCTCGTCCTCGCTCTCCTCCTCCTCCTCAGCGCTGCCCGCGCTCGTCGCCCCGCGGTCCTCGAGCGCCAATCGGCTGAGCCTCTCCGCCTCCCTCGCGTCCGCCTCCTCCCGCTCCCACCTCTCGACCTTGGCGCGCAGCACCCCCGTGACGCGGAACCGCTGCGCCGGGTCTGCCGCACGCGCGTCGTAGTCGAACCCGGGCACGTTGCGCACGAGCCACGCGGCGCAGATGGCGAGGCGGCGCCACCTCCCCTCAGCGAGCTGGGCGGCCGCGCCGCCGCTCCCGCCCGCATCGTCGCCCAGCGCAGCCATGTCGAACCCGAGCGCGTCCATCTCGCTCTCGACGCGGACCGCCGCACCGGGGTCGTCGCCCGGCGGGGTCGCGCGCGGGCGGTGCTCACGCCAGTACCCGCGCGCGAAGAGCTGCCTCCCTGCCCAGTCCATCCCGCGAAGGCACCAGTCCTCGGGGAGGGGCCTCCCTGCGCTGAGCTTGGCGGGCGTGTCGAGACGGACGTCGACGCCGGGTGGGAGGCGGTTGAACAGGGCTGCGAGGCGCGCCCAGGGGAGGGCGCGCTCCAGGTGCGAGAGGGCGGATGGGTGGTGGCTTGCGTGGGCGATGAAGGTGAGGAGGAGCGTCACGTAAGGGTTGGGGAGGACGACGCTCGGCGACGACGAGATGGTGCGAAACGGCGAGTCGATGACGAACGACAGGAGCGCGAACGCAAGTTCCTGCGCCAGCTTGAACGGAAGAGGGTCGTCCTCTGGCGACGTGACGCCCGCGCTTGACCCGCCGGCAAGCTGCTTGACAAGGTCGTCCCCTCCTGCGCCCGCACCAGGGACGACAGTCGACACTCCCGCGCTGCTGGTCCCCGCACGCTCGTCCTCTTCGTCCGCGCGCTTGACCATGATGGCCTGCGGGGCGGCCCTCGCTGCGCTCACGCCGGGGAGCGTTGCATGCGACCCATGGCGGCTCGACGCGCCGCCGCCGCGGCCGTGGCGACTCCCGCGGGACGACAGGCCCGCGCCGTCGTGGTGGTGGTGGTGGTGGTGGCCTCCGGCCGCGTCGTCTCCGTCAGACGAGTCGCGCGCAAGGAGCTTCTTGAGAACGCCGTCGTCTGCGCCGAACTGGAGCAGTGCGGCGACGTTGATGACGCCGAGCATGAACCACTCGCGGTCGCCAAAAGGGGTCGCCGCGGCGCCGCCTGCTTGGGACTGTCCCTGACTGAGCGCGACCCACTCGTCGGGCCCCTTGCTGAGCGCCCAGCGCTCCTCCTGCAGTCGCTCGAGGAAGCGCTCCATGGCGGGCCCAAAGTCGTCGAGCGCGATCTTGGTGAAGAGCATGCCGTGGAGGTGGACGAAGAGCTCGGCCTTAGAGACGTCGGGCTGGGAGCGGCGCGCTTGGTGCTCGTCCTCAAAGAGCGGGAGGATCGACTCGCGCGCCGAGAGATACGGGTGTGCGGCGGTCAGACTGTTGGCGAGGGGAAGTCGAGTGCGTCAGGTCAGCATGCGCTTGGTCCGACGCGACGAAGGGAGGAGAGGACGCACCTCTTCGAGTAGTGGTACAGCGCACGCAGCTCGTCCCCCTTGCTCAGCAGCGCCAAGTGGTGCTGCAGCCTCCCCGTCCCCGGGTTCTCGGCCAGCCCCTGGCCGTACCAGTCGCGCGCCATCTCGCGCCACGTCTCGTGCTCCTCGAGGTCCCAGTCGTGCAGCGCCGCCTGCCCGATGCTCGCCGCGTCGGCGGGGCGCGCGGGCTTGGCGTCCGCCGCGTTGGACTCGAGTGCGGCGGCCGTGAGGCGCGCGCTCTGCGGCGGCGACGACGACGAGGCGTGAGAGGCGGCGTGCATGCGCGAAGCGAGGCCCGCGACGGCCATGCGGTACCTCGCGAGGTCGCCGAGTTGCTCGATCCACGCGGCGCGGAAGACGGCGATGGTCGGGTCCTCGAAGAGCTGCGAGTAGAAGCCGTACGCGTACTGGATGAACTCGATCAGGTGTTCGAGGACGTTGGTGCTCGTGCCCGTGTCGTCGGGGCCGGAGAGCGGCGCAGAGAGGACGGCGTGGCGCATGCGCTCGAGGAGTTGATGGAAGCCGACTTGCCACAGTCGCGTCGGGATGTTGTACCGCTGCGCGAGCGAGTGGAGCGAGGCGGGCAGGCGCGGGTCGAGCGCGAGCTGGAGGAACGAGTAGTGCGCGTCGGCGAGTCTGTGCAGAGGGTTCGTCTTGGTGGTCAGCATCCTCATTGCGAGCGAGAGAAAGGAGTCTCGCGACACGCACTGCTTGTGCAAGCTCGCGAGCCGGACCCAGTACTCGTCGTCAAACCTCGCCCTGCCCGCTCCTCCTGCAGCTCCTTGGATCCTGACGCCGGCCTTGCCGCTCCCTCCTAGACCCCCAGCAAACTCGTCTGCGTCCCCGCCGTCCCTCGCACTCTGCGCCTGCGCCGCGCGATGCTCCTCCGCGACGCGCCCCTCGAGGTCCGTAATCTCTCGATACGCGCGCTTGAGGGGCGCCATAGCCGGGTGTGGCGGGCGCTTGC
>SOZI01000057.1:60016-88713 GCA_006352295.1 Rhodotorula diobovata | reverse complement strand
CGCCGTACCGCTCGCCGCATCGTCGTTGGTCGCGCCCGTCGCGTCCGAAGCGAACGAGAGGACCGACCCGCTCGCGAGGCTGCGCGCGTCGGCGCCGCCCTTGGCGCCGGCACCGTGGCGCGCGGCACGCTCTGCGCGAGCCTCGGCGAAGCGCATGGGGTCGTCCCTGCGCGGGTCGAACAGCTGGCGACTCTTCGCTGCCGCGCCTGGGCCGCCTCCCGCCGCAGACACCCCCGCCAGGTCCGCCTCGTCCGCCTCGTCGCCGTCCTCCCTCCTGCGGCGTCTCCTGCCCCCACCTCCTCCGCCGCTGCTCCTCGTCCGCCCACTAAAGTCCGTCTCGACGCTCTCGAGCGACTCCTTGCTGCCTTGCGCAGGGCCCGGCCCCCTCGCGCCTGACGCCCCCGAGCCCGACCGGTGTTGGTGCGACTGCCCAGCGCCCGAGCGCGCCGCGACCAGGCCCGAGCCGCTGCCTGCGCCGGCGCGGCGTCCGAGGTCGGCCGGGTCGACGGGCTCGCGCTTGCTGCGTGCGGAGGAGCGCGGCGCGCGGGACGACGACGACGAGGCAACGGCGCCGGCCCCGCTGTGAGCGTCGTCGCGCCGGGTACGGTGGGGATGCGGATGCTCTAGGGACGCTGCGGGGCTCGCGGGTCGGCGGGACGAGGCCGAGTTGGGGTTGAACAGCTCGCGGGATGAGGACGCCGCTGCTGCTGCTGCAGCGGTGGGGACGGCTGTCGGAGTGCGGTCATAGTCCGGGTCGTAGCGTTCCCTGGCTTCGTGGTGCGGGCGGGACGAGCGGTGGTGCTGGTGGCCATGGGTGCTGCGATGCGAGTGGGGAGACCTCGAGGAATGGTGGTGGTCGCCGCTGCCGTGCGACGAGCGGTGCCTCGGCTGCTGGGCAGCACCGCGCGAGTAGAGGTGAGGCGGGACTGGGCTGTGGGTGCGCGAGTGCGCTTGAGGCGGCAGTCGCTGCTGCTGCTGCTGCTGTTGCTGCTGCGCGGCGACGAGGTGGTGAGGAGCGACAGGAGGGAGCAGCTGCGAAGTGGTGGCGGCCGACGCCTGCATGGCCCGGGTGCGCGCTTGGGGACCGTGTCCACTGACGCGGGGTGTTCTCTGTGTGAGTGCTGACTGGCACGAAAGAGAGGCTCTGGGTGATCTGGTCAAGCGAGAGAAAGAGAGGCGGAGTCGAGTCGGGGCGGTCGACTTGGCTCGACGCTCGCAGCACCGCACAGCGGCGCGGCTTGCCCGAATGGGCCGTGGCCCCTCAACTCCGCGGACTTGTCAGCCAGCCGGGCTCATCAGAACTCACTCGGAAGCTCACCTTTGCCGCGCCTCGTTCCTCGCCCGCTCCCACGCAGCCACCTTGAGTCGGCCATGTCGCAGCAGGCCCCGCCCTCTGTCGCGCCTTCTGGCGAGGACGCCATCCTCCAGTCGATCGACGCTCAGCCTCTGCCCCTCTCGGACCTCGACTCTGTCTCGCTCGACGAGGCGTACGAGGTCGACCTCTCGCTCCAAGAGATCCTTCGCGGCGGCTACTCGAGGGTTGGCAGCTCCCTTGTCCTCTTGCACACCCTGAGCCATGTCTAGGAGCTGATGACCTCGGACGCCCCTTCCCCAGATCGCACTCCAGTTTGCCGACGAGCAGCTGCACGACGCCGTCGCCGTGTACCGCGCCCTGAGGGACCGCCTCCCGCAAGACAAAGAGCTGTACGTGCTCGCAGACACGACCTATGGCAGGTGAGCCCTTGCCCTCCTCCCCGCCCCTAAACTGCCCGTGTACGCCGCTTGGCTGACCCCGACTCTTTCGCGCAAACCACAGCTGCTGCGTCGACGAAGTGGCAGCACAGCATGTCGACGCCGACTTTGTCATCCACTATGGCCACACGTGCCTCTCGCCGTTCGTCCCTGTCCCTTTCTCGCGGCCCTCTCGCCCTCCTCGCTGACCTCGCCCTCATCTGCACCCGTGCAGCACCGCCCGCCTCCCCGTCCTCTACGTCCTCACCAAGCGCTCAATCGACCCAGACCGCGCCGCGCGCGCCCTCGCGTCGACGAGCCGCGACTCGCTTGCCCAGGACCCGCCAAAGGCCGTCGTCCTCCTGTACGACGTCGCCTATGCGCACAAGGCTCGTGCGTGCCCCCTTTTCACGCTCGAGGAGGTAAGAAAGATGGTGGCTGACCCCAAGAGGACAAGCGCAGACCTCGTCGCGGACGCGCTGCGCCCTCTCCTCCCCGACGGGCTCCCCCTCGTCCTGTCGCACCTCGACTCGCGCGCCAACCTCCGCGCGCATGCCGCCGACAAGGGCAAGGCGCGTGCCGACGAATCTGAACATGGCGCTGCGGACGACGACGACGAGGAGGAGGAGCAGGAGACGGCAGCAGGCTTTGACCTCGACCCGGCGGTCCCCGCCCCTCCGACGACGGTCCCGCGCTCAGCAGGGCGGTACACCCTCCCCTCCGGCGTCACCAAGGACGACTGCGCCCTCTTCTGGCTCGGAGGCGAGAGCCTCGCGCTGAGCAACACGCTCCTGACGCACGGGCGGTGCCGCGTTTGGGCGTTCGACCCGGCTTCGTTGGCGGGCGACGAGGCGAGGCTCGAGAGTACGAGGACGAACAGGATGCTGATGAGGAGGTATGCGACGGTCGAGAAGGCCAAGGACGCCGACGTGATTGGCATCCTCGTCGGGACCCTCGGCGTCGGTGCGTTTCGCCTCTCCTCGTACCAGTTCCCTCTCTGCCTCTTGCGCTGACTGCAACCTCACACTCGCACGCCCCCTACAGCCGCCTACCTCCCCCTCATCACGCACTTGCGGCAACTCATCGCCGCGCGGCACAAGAAGAGCTACACGGTCGCCGTCGGCAAGCTCAACCCGGCCAAGCTCGCCAACTTTATCGAGGTCGAGTGCTTTGTCCTCGTCGCGTGCCCGGAAAATTCGATGGTCGACAGCAAGGTGCGCCTGCGCGCCTCGATGCTCCTTCGTTCCCGCGAACGTTGAGGCTGACAGCAGTGCGCACGCCCCTCGAGCGCAGGAGTTCCTCCGCCCGATCGTGACGCCGTTTGAGCTCGAGCTGGCACTGACGGGCAAGGCTTGGACAGGGGACTACCTCCTCGACTTTGCGGCGCTGCTCGAGTCGTCGACCTTTGGGCAGGACGCGGGCACGCTCGCCTCTGAGGGTGGGGAGCAGGACGACGAGGATGCGCAGGACGACGAGGACGACGACGACGACGGGGAGCGGCCCGTGTTTAGCGCCACGACGGGGACGTACCGTCATCCGAAGCGCTACACGCACAAGGACTTTTCCGGTGCGTCCTCGTGGCATCTCCTGCCCCGTGTCGCTTCGGCGCTGACTCGCCTCCCACGCAGACGCCTCGGCACTCAGCTCCGCCGCGTCGGCGCTCTCCCTGCGGTCCCAGTCGTCGGCCATCTCGCGCGTGCTCGGCTCTGCGGCGGGGGAGTACACCGCGGAGAAGAGGACCTACAAGGGGCTGGAGCCGCGCTATGGGATGGATGAGCCCGCGAGGGTCGAGATGGGGAGGGAGGGAGGGATCGCGAGGGGTTATGGTTACGAGAAGGGCGAGGAGACGGGGGCTGTGCGGGAGGAGTAGAGCAGGCGATGAGCGGCAAGAACGTTGAGTGCGTCGAGGGCGCCGACGACACGGGATCGCGGCTCGGGGGACTGGCTTCCAGCTTGCCACGTCCTGAGGTCTGCCGTTGAGCTGGGCAGGAACGCGAGAATGAAAAAGTGTCTGTTGCTTCGTTACGGTGAGGGGGGAAGATGGCGAGAGCGGGAAGCGAAGCGCTACAATGTTTCGTGAGGGATTGCGACCAGGGCAACTGACAGAGGGGGCTTCTAGCAAAGGAAGGTAGGTGAAAGTCGAGGAGGGAGGAGACGGAAAGTGGGGCGGAGGAGGATGAGGCGGGCGGCAGAGGGCATGCGACAGGCGACCTTCGCAAGTCTTGTATCGACGGTGGCAACCGTACCGGCGACTCTTTGCTACTGGCGATAATCTGTGTTGCACGGCGATCAGTATCAGGCGTCTCAGACTAGTGGAAGGGGTCCGAGCGACGCACGCTGGTCACCGTGCGACTTCCTCTGCGCCTCGGGCGAGGGAGGCGCGACCCTCGCATTGAGGGCCATAGGGACGTCCAAGACGCTAGGTCGCTCGTGCCTTGAGCGTTGTCGCGGGAAGGTGACTTGGAGAGGCGAAAGAGGGGGCAGAGCGGGAAGTTTCCAGGCGTCCGCGTGCGGACGCGGGCCTGCACCCTCGTCCTCGCTGAAGGGTTCGTCGTCGTCGCTGCTGTACCAGCGGGTGCGACCAGCGTTACTGTCCAGGCTGTGACGCTGCCGCGAGGTCGGACGCGACGACGAGGCCGGCGACCAAGGGTCGAAAGCAGACTTCAGGGTGAGGTCTGGCGTCCGCGGCGCTGGGTAGTGCTGCGAGTCGTCGCGCCTTGGCGGTGCCGACGCCGACCGCCGGCCCTCAAGACCCGACTGGTCGGTCGCGAGGCCGTGGTGAAAGGGGCGATTCTCGAGGTTTCGGTGCTGCGCCGCGACGTACTCGTTCCAATCCCGCCTGCCGAAGTGATCCCAGCCACCACGATCAATCACCTTTCGGACGGAGTGCGGACGGAATGGGGGAAAAGGGCCCTGTCCCTCCAGGGCTGCGAGAGTCTGAGGATGCTCGACCGCCGCTGCTTCCCAAATCCGTCCGAGGTACTGAGGGGCGTGCGTGGAGTCCGCCTCCTCCACCTCAGTCTGAAAAGCCCTCGAGTAAGGACGATTGGCTGACCAGGCAGGGTCGGCGGGGCGAGGGATGGGAGTGACCCGGTGTTTGTGGTCGTGACGGGGGCGGTTAGGCATGACGGCGAATCTAGCGCGGTCGGCGGGCAGTGACGAGTAGGAAGGAAAGAGAGAAAGACGCGCGAGCCGCCGGGGACGAGCGAGGGCTGAGACCGACCCTTGTCCGTGCACGGAGAGTCCCGGTGGCCTGAGCGGCGACGCCCAACGCTCCCCCGGGACGAACGTCCGCGGACAGGGGCTCAGGAGACGTGTGACCCCTGAAGACAGGAGGCTCGTGGAGGAAAGTTTGAGCGGACAGCGGAGAAGGTGGGGCGAACCAGCCCGCGGGGGGCGGAAAGGAAAGACCACGAGCGAGCGGAGAGGACAGGAGTTCAGCCCGCCTGCGAAGGCAGAGTGACTGAATGGCGGTGTGGGGCTCTGGGTGTGCGGCAAAACTTGCAGAAGGACGTGACCGAGGCGACAGCGCATCGAGCGGGATCGAGCGACGACGACGAGGCCCGAGCGGCGCAACCTCACAGGCCTCGGCGGGCGTGCAGCCAGCGAAAGCAAGACTCCAGCCCTGGGATGAATGCGCGTAATACATTGTCTAAGCGCCTGACCTCTTGACCTCCTCGTCTAATCGGCCTTCCCCAGACGACGCTCTTGCCGCCTCCTCGTCCCCCTTGCGCACCTTGCCCTCGGCTGCCTCCTTTTCTCGCAGCTTCTGCCGCTCGTTCCACTTACGTAGCAGAACGACCGCACCTTGGCCAAGCGCAACTTGGCTGCCCTACGAGCGCGAGGCGAGCGTCAGGCTTGCGTACGATAGGGGCAGACAGCGGCATCTCGACACACCTGGTACAGGACGAGTGGCAAGCTGACGAGCCCGCGGTCAATGGGCGACAAGCCGCCGTACAGAATGCTTACGATTGCTGGGGAGAAGGACAATCGTCAGGTCACCGAGAGCGGCAAGGCACTCTGTCAGAGTCGCGCAGTGCAGGCTGTGTCATTCGACGAGGAGACACAGGTCGAAGGAGTGGACGTACGAGCACCAAGAGCTGCGCCTTTGGCCCCTCCACAGAAGAGCGCCGCGATGGTCCGCTCGGGTGACAGGAGAGGGCCCGTCGCACGCTTGCCGTCCTCGCCGCGCGTCGACTTGCCTTGCGGTACGGGGACGAGGCGGCAGACAGCGTAGATGACAAGGGAGAAGAGCTGAGAGCGGAGTCTGGTCAGCAAGCTTGTAGGCGGGGGGGCGGGCGTAGAGGCGCTGGGCCGCACGCACGAGGTAGAGGCCGAGGTTGACGCAGACTATCATGGCGACTGCCTCGCCCGAGATGCGCTCGAACGAGCCACTGTAGAATGCTCCGCTAAACGTTGACCTGCACAGCTTGCAGCGTGAGCCCTGCTGTGCGAATGGCGGTTTCGCTTGGAGGGGGCACGCACCAGATGACGAGGAGCAGACAAAACGTGCCAACCTTTGCGAGGTAGAACGTCTTGAGCGTCCACTTGGTCTGCTTCGGGAAGACGTACTGGATGCACTCGCCGACAAAGAGGGGGATGAAGACGCTGCGCGGAGAGATCGAAGGGTCAGCCTGGCCGGCGGAGCACGCTACAGGACACGCGAGAGGAGCAGGGACGCACGAGTAGCCCAGCTGCTCAATCACCTGGCGGTAAACTTCGCCGATGCCGCCACCACCGGACGCCACGGGTTTGCCAAAGTCCCACGTCGAGCCCGAGAGGAACATTTCGAGCAGGGCCGGGCTGAGGAACGTGCCGAGCGTGTTGCCCAGGAGCACCTCGATCGTCGTGCCGGCGACGTCGCCGCCAGCGAGGCCCGTCATGGTGACATTGGACGAGACGGTCGTCGGCATGACCCCCATGACGACGAGCCCGACGAGGGCCCACCGGTCGAAGCGCTTGTGCTCTGGGTCTGCAGCCTGCACAGCCGAGACAATCTGAAGCAAGGCGACAAAGTCAGTGTCGAGCTTGCGGGGCGGGAGCGAGAAGCGGCGAGCTGCGTCGGACGCAGGTCGAGGTACTCCCACGCCCGCGCGCGAGGCATCGGATGGATGGAAAGGGTCGCCACGCACCGCAAAGACGATGGTCGGGAACAGGAGGAACGTCGTAATGTTGCATACGAGGTGCAGTCTCCAATCCCGTGCACGGAGGTACTGCAACCGCCGGAGAGAAGGTCAGCGCCTCGACGCCTCGGCAAATCGAGCACGGCGCGGAGGGACGTACCATGTTGCGCGGCGGGATGGACAGGCCGGATATGAGGAAGATGACGGCGACGCACAACAGCCGGATGGACCACTCGCTGTGCATCTCGCCTCCCTGGCGCGCGACATTGGGAAAGGCCCACGCGAGCACAATCACGACTCCGATGCCGATGAGGAACTGCAGTCGCGCCGTCAGCGTCATCGACGTGCTGTAAGCTGCGGAACGGACGCACCCATTGATCCAGCAAGAGCCCGAGCACGCGCTTGGTCGCCTTCCACGCCCGTTGACCTTGAGTGAGCGGCCGTGCGTCCTCTTGCGCCTCCTCGCGAGCTGGCGGCTGCACTGGCTTGTCCCGTGCACCTTGTTCGCCTCGTACGAGGTCAATCGGGTCGCCGTCAGGCACCTCCTTGACGGTGAGCGGGTCCGTCGGGGTGATGGCGCGATCGAGCGTCGAGGTTGCCTCCGACGTCGAGTCCCCTGAGGGCGACTGCGGCGCTGCAGCCATGCCCACGCGTGTGCGCCAGAGCAAGCAGCGGGCGCGGCGAGAGTGTTAGAGAGAGCTCAGAGAACCAACAAGTGAAGGGATGATGAGATCCGCCGGCTCCGACGGCCAAGCGCCCGCTCGCGCGGACCAAGCGGACGGCTCTCGTTGAAACGTTGATGGCTCGTCTTCCCACAAAGCCAACACTTCTCTCGCCGGAACTCTCGAGCCAGAGTAGTTGCACAGAGGCACGCCGTCTACTACTCGCTCGACCGCAGGAGGTGACAGGTCTGATGGAAGAGGCGCCCATCTCGCCCGACGACGACCCCTCGCGGCGGCTCCTGCTCTGGCCGCGCCACCGTCCTGAACCCGCTCGGCGACGACCCAGGCAACTCGGGCCAGTCGACCTCCTTGCCCTTGAGCGAGGGGCGCTTCTGCATGCGCGGGCGGTCGTTCATCCCGAGCGACTCGATGACGAGCGACACGCTCGCTGAGCGCGACATGGCCGGCGACGTCCCCGCACCATGCGGTCCCCACACGGGCTGCAGGCACTCGGCACAGGCGCCAGAAGGGTTGCCCGCGCCGGGTCGCCACCCTCGGTCGCGCTCGCGCTTGAATGCCTCGACGTGCTCGAACAGGTCCTGCGCCGAGATGGTCGACGACAGCCTGAGGAGGTCGCCCTCGAACGCGTACGTATCGAGCATGGACGTGACGATGGCCTTGAACTCGGCGTACGAGCGGTTGGCTGCGGGCGAGCGCGCGTTGGACTCGATGAGGCGGCGCATCAGGTGCGGGAACGACACGTCGTGCGACGACGTTGTCGAGACGAGGGCCGAAAGGGCCGTCGGGATGAGCGACGAGAGGAGCTCGGACGAGCGCGCCGAGAGCTGCTGCGGCGGCCCGTCGACGTCGTGCACGATGACGGACGCGTTCGACACGCGGCGGTGCGACGACGCCTTATCGGACGGAGACGGTGCGATCGACCTGATCGAGCGCACAGTCGCGACCAGCGACGACAGAAGGCGGAACCAGAGGTCCTCGGCGGGCGGGTCCTTGGGTCGCCGCCGCCCCGTCGTCCGGTGCACGCAGACGGCCGTCGCTGCCTTGGCTACGCCCGCGACCTGCCCCAGAAGCGCGTCTGCCGAGTGCGTCGGCCCCTCTCCCGTGTCGTCCGCGTCATCATCCTCTCCTTCAAGCAGGCGCTGGAGCAGGAGGTCCGTTCGCGACTCGAGTGCCTCGTCCGCCCGCTCCAGCGCAGCCTCGGGCTCGCCGTTCTTGTCGAGGGCCCACACGAGCGCGTCAAACGACTCGGCGCGCTCGCAGATCTGGAGGACCTCGGGGTCCGTCGCGAGACGGTGCGCGTCGCTCTGGAGGAACCGGATGACGTGCTGAGGCTCGTGGGCGCACAGGAGGGACAGGTACCGGCGACGGAGGGCAAGGTCGACGTGTGCCGATGGGACGCGCTCGCTCGATGCCGCGGGCGACTCGACGAGGCCGGCGTGGGCGGGCTCAAGGAGGCAGCGCAGGTAGGCGAACGCCCGCCAGTGCGACGCGAGGCGGTCCACAACCTCGGCATGACGCGCGGGCAGGTACGCGTCGACGAGCTCGGCCGTCTGCTGCAGGCCCATCTCGTCGACCTCGACGAGGGTCGGCACCGCCTCGAGGACCGTGTCGGCGAGCTCGGCCTTTTGCGCGCTCGTCGCCCTCGACGCGAGCTTGAACGTCTCGCGCAGGAAGCCGAACACGTCAGACGCGACGTCCGGATCGGCGAGGTAGGTCGCGGCGAGGGCAGCCCAGCGCCGCTCGCCGCGGTAGATGGACCGCAGGATGCGGAAGAAGCCCGCACGCTGGAAGAGGGGGATAAAGGTATCGCTGTCGGCGGGGGTATAGGTCGAGAGGAGGTATTCGGCGGCGAGCTGGCGGTCCTCGACCGTGCTCTGGTCCGGGTCCGTCGCGAGGCTGACGAGGATGTCGCGCAGGGTCGAGACGGGCAGGGAGAGGTACTGAGGGTACTTGGGGAGGTTGCGGGCGACAAAGATGTGCAGGAAGGTGCGGTCGACGAGCGAAAAGTCGTCCCTCGAGTCGTCGTCGTAGGGAGGCGAAGGCGACGGCGACGGGGACATGACCTCGAGCAGGAGGTCGACGATGCGCTGACGCGTTGCCAACCGCCTGGCGGACGGCGCGCCGCCATCCTGCTCCTCGTCGTCGTCTGCGTCGAGGTACGGGTCCTCGAAGGCGAGGTCGAGCGTGTCGAGGGTGGCCTCGGCGTCGAACCGGAGGAGGAGGCGCAGGTACGGGTACGGCGGCTCGGGCGCCCCGTCGCCGTCTGACGTGAGGACCGCCCTGCCGCCCTTTTCGGGCCAGCTGCGCGTCGTGCCCGAGAGGAGGAAGCCGTAGATCGTGTCTCGGGCGCGCACGGCCTCCTCGTAGGGGAGCGCGTCGCCGAGGGGGTACGACTGGCCGCCAAGCTCGCGCGAGAGGTACGCAAAGACCTTGTAGGCCTCGGAGACCGTGGCCTCGACGTCCTGGTCGGCCTGCGTCACGCTGCGCCACAGCCCGCCGTGGTCCTCGAACCCGTCGCCGCCGTCGTCGCTGCCGTCCGAGTGGGTGTCGCCGTTCTCGCCGCCGATGCGCCTTGGCCGCTGCGTGCGGTGCTGCTGGATGCGGCGCACGAGGGCGACGAGTTCGACGAGGGGCGCAACGTGGTCGTGCAACGCCCTTGTCTGGACGTGGATCAGGGCATCGTACAGCTTCTCGCGCTGACAAAGCCCGAGGACCTGATTGAGGTCGAGGTTTTGCGGGTCGACGCTGAAGATGATGCGCTGAGCGGCGTCGAGCTGTCGTCGCTCGGCGTGGATGGCGATCAGCCGTTGGCTGACGCTGGGCGGGAGGGCGTGCACGGCGCCCGCGAGGATGAAGGGCTCGATGCGGTCGAGGAAGATGCCCTCGATGCCGTTCTGCTCGTACCGCTCGAACAGCTCGTCAAAGAGCCACTCGGGGTCGTCGAGCGCGAGGCACGCCCGAACGCACGTGCCGACGAGTCCCTCGAAGAGCTGCTGGACAGCCTCGCCGTCGCTGTGGCTGCCGTCCCTCAGACGCTCCTCCGAGAAGGCAAACTCGAGCGACGCGTTGAGGATCTCGCGCAGCTTGGGCTCGAGCACGTCTCGTCGCGCGACCGGGTCGTCCGGCAACGAGATGGTGCTCGCGTCGACCTGGCCCTCGAGGTAGGCCGTCGCTGCCTCGATCGCCTCGAGCATCGTGCCCGGCTGCATGAGCGCCAGGATGCGGTCCGCCCACGACAGGATTGCGCCGACGCGCACGTCCGCGTTGCCCTACTCAGGATGCGAGGCCCCGTCAGCAAGGTTCAGAAGACCTGATTCTGAAGCACAGATGACGCACGAGGAGGAACAGCTTGCGCTTGAAGACTGCGAGGCTAGTCGCGTACGAGGCTGTCTCGCTCGCCGGCAGGGCCGGGGCGAATGCGGACGCGTAGTTGTCGGTGGAGACGACGCGCGAGAGGTCGTGCGCGTCGCGGCCAATGCGCTGTCGCGTCGAGACGTCGTAGACGTCAAAGTGCTCGGCGGTAAAGACGACGAGAACCTGCGCAGGCAGGACGAGTCAGTTCCGATCCGTGACCGCACGGAGAGAACGCGCGCGTACCCGCTCGTTGTACCACTTGAGCCCGAGCACCGGCGCATCGCAATCCCACCCGTTCATCGCCTCAAAGTCGACGCTCTCCGGCGGAGGCGGCAGGGGCTTGAGCGCGCCGGCCGGCGTCCGCTTCGCCGGCGGAGGCGCGCCGCCCTCGGCGCCCTTGACGCGGACGAGGCGCACGCGCCGTCCCCATGCCCAAGCGAGGAGCGGATCCTCGCCCGGCTCGTCGGGCTCCTTCCTCTGCTCGGTCTCTTCCCCCTCCTTCCCCTGTGCGGCAGGGTCCGCGCCTGCCGGTCGGGCGCTCGGCCACCACGCGAGCACGCCCCGCGCTGCGTACCCGCGGGTGTCGGCCTCGCTCTCTGCGGAGAACCCGACGCGGTACCAGGTTCGCGGCGACGGTCGGAGGCCGACGACGACGAGCTTGGCGGGCGTGAGGAGCGCGACGAGCGACAGGCCGTCAGTCTGTGGATGCGGCGCGGGACCGAGTGGGAGGGGCGCCATGTCGAGGACAATTGAGGGCTTCTTGCCTGGTGGCGGCGTGCTGGACGTGCGAGGGGGGTGAGGGATGGAGCGCGGGGAGCCGACAGGCGGGAGGGCCCGCGTAGGCGGGCGGGGCGAGACTGACGGAGTGTCCGGCGGCGAGTTGACGGCAGCGGGAGACGTGGCGACAGACGAGAGGCGCGGGCGCTGCAGCGAAGGCGACGCTGCAGGCTTCGCAGGTGCGCTCGCAGGGTCGGGGTACTGCCCGAGCATGCGGATGACATCCGTCGACGCGAGCATCAGGACCTTGCCGAGCGAGTGGTAGAAGGCGAGTCCCCGGTCGTCGGACGACACGATGGCAGTGTGGCGCGCGCCGACAAAGCCGATGTGCAGGATTCTGGATCCGACGAGGTGGCCCTCCTTGCGCCCTGCGAGGACTTGCTGCAGTTCGACAGGCGGGACGGACCGATTTGGCTGGGCAGGCTTGGCGAGGGCGTACAGGTGAATGTGGCCGGTCTCGTGACCGACGCCGACAAACGTGTGGTCCTGCGACACGGCGATGGCCGTCACAGCACCCGCCTCTTTCGCTGCGGAGCCAACAGAGCAGCGTCAGTCCCCACCTGTCCGACGCGCGGGTAGACAGGAGCGAGACGCACCAATCGCCTCGGTGCCGCACACGCAGCGCAGGTTCTGCGCAAAGTCGAACACGAGCACCCAGCCCTTGTCCGTCCCGAGCGCGACGAGCCCGTTGACGGCCATGACGGTCGGCTGGCCGAGCGCGCTCTGCGCCATGAGCTCGGCAGCGGCTGAAGGACCGGAAGGTGGACGCAGGCGGGCGGACAGGCGCTTGAGCGGTGACCACTTGATGGTCCGCATGCGGGGTGGTGTACGCCCTGCTGCCTCGGCCGCACCGTTCGATCCCCCAGCTCCGACAACGGAGGACGTATCGGATGCTGGCGTGCCCGTGCCGACAGGCAGGTCGGAAGCAGAGGGGAGCTCGAACAGGTTCGAGGTCGACGATCGACGCGAGATGTTGTCGAGCGCGGAAGCAGAGGGTGACGCTCCAGCAGCGCCGAACGGCGGACGCGAGGGGTACTCGAGCGCGGTGTTGTACGTCGACGACGAGGCGATGCGGTTGTGCGAGGGGAAGGACTGGGTCGAGACGGAGCGCAGGCGGGAGAAGGCAGGGTGGGTCGGAGGGCGTTGCGGGGTGCCGGGGCCCGAGTGGAGTGAACCAAAGGACGACCGTGCCCGGGTTGGCGCGGCTCGCCGTGCGCGCAGGGCAGGGAACTCGTCATTGGACCCGCTCGTCATGCGAGAGGACGGGGCGCGTGGGGGTGCCTGGGGGTCCTCGAGTGAGGGCGGTCAGCACGGCGTGGCCTTGCGCGCATCGGTCAGGACAGCGGACGCACCGTCCTCCCTAGGGCACTCGCGACACCCAGCGAGCCGTCGAGCGGCGGTCCTCGCTCGTCGGGGTGGTGCTCCTCGTTGGCGCCGTTCTCCCTGAGTTCCTCCTGGATGGCGACGAGCGGCACTTGGAGGCCTCGCTCGGTTCCATCGCTGCCCCCTGCGCTGCCTGCGACGTCTCTGAGGCGCGCGTCGTACTCCCCCACCCGCGAGTCCTCCTCACCCTCCACCAGGTCCCCGCCTCTCGCATCCTTGCCCGAGTAGACAAAGTCGCCGTAGTCGTCGTCTTCGGCTGGGTCCTGCTGATGTGCGTCCTTTGTCGGGCTGTCGAGAGCGGCGGCGAGGCGTGCAGGGTAGTCCGAGTCGGGGTCGGCGGTGGGGGGATCTGAGCGCTCGCTCGTCGGCGCCAGAGGCGACTCGGGAGGCGTCGTGTCGTGCGTGCTCATTTGTCGGAAGCCCTAGTGATGCCCTACAGGCATCAGTGAGCGATGCGAGCTGTTGTGGACGAGAGATGGCCGGATGCCGCTGACGAGCCGCTGCTCTCTCCCTCGTGCCCTTTGTCGACCATGCTCGTGTGCTGCTTGCACGGTGCTGATGCTGTTGACCAATAACCGCTCATTCCCTCACAACACGCGCAGCGCCGCCGCATGTTGCTGTCCCCCTCTCCCTCTTTCCCCGGATCTTGCCCTCGATGGGCTGGCCCTCGAGTCTCGACGCTGCTTCCTTCGGTGGCCTGTGGCCTAGCATTACCTGCATCTCGAGTGACGCCGGACAAAGACCGCGGAAGATCGCGCATTCCTCTGCCCTTCGGATGCGCCATTCACGCCTCGACTCTCGCCTGTCCAGCTGCATGTTCGACTCGGCGCAGCTGCTCATCGAACTCGTGCTTGTCGCCGCTCTCCTTTTACTCAGCATTCTCCTCGCGCCAGTCGCTCTGCGCTGACGATCCACCACGGCGTGACAAGGTCGGGGACGAACGGCCCGCTCGAGAAGCGCAGGTCTTGACATGCTCGCTGCCGCCCGTCCCCCAACCGTTGCCCGGACTTGTGTTCCCCAGGCAAACAAGTCACAGCTGCTCAGCACACGACAACGCACACGCCGCAAGTCGTCCTGTGTTCTCGCTCACGGCCATGGCCTCTCTCGCGTGCTGTCACCTGGACATGGACGTCCCCTGCAGGCGGTACTTTCCCTTCACGTGCTCGTGTCAAAACGAAGCACTTGCTTCTCTACGCACATGGCTGGACGCTTCTCGCCCCCGTTCACGCGCCCCCCGCAGTTTGCAGACCCGGAGTTGCCCGCGAGGGCCTCATCTTCTCCCGCGCTCGGCGTCTCGCTCGCGAACCAGCCACAGCAGCGCGCGTCCCGGTGCAAGGTGACATAGATAACAAGGTGGAGTGAACAGCAGACTATCGAGTAAGGAGCGAGACCGTGCGGATGTGCGTATGAGACGAGGGCGAGAAAAGGTAAGACGGGAAGAGGACAGGCGACCGCGACGACGACGACGACGACGAAGACGACGCCAAATGGCAGGAGGGGTATTACCGACGAGCGGGGGCATCAAGAAAGGGCATACATAACGCCGAACAATGCGAAATGTCTAGAGCAGGCCGCAGTCGCGCAGGTTCACTTGGATCACGATGTCGTTGACGGCGGAGAGCACGAACTTGATCTGTTGCGTGTCCTAAAGGCAGTGAAGAGCGCGTATTAGTACTCTGCACGATCAAGAGAAGCCGCAGAAAGCAGGAGGAGGAGGAGGAAGGAGGGGAGGAGAAGGGGACGAACCGTCGCGCAGGTAAAGTGGACGTAGATCTGCTTGGCCGAGCTCTGGTTGAGCGACACGAAGCGGCTCGAGAAGTAGTCGCACGCGGCCTGCAAGTCGGTGCCGCCGGTGTAGTCGGGGAAGAAGTTGGCGATGGGCGACCGGGGGAGCTTTTCCCGGAAGAGGTCGATCTTTGGGCGAGTCCGCATGGCGAGTTAGCCGCACCCCACCAACGACAGCGATCGGAACAGAAGAGAGAGCGCACCTTGTTGAGGAAGAGGATGATGGAGGTGCGGACGAACCACCGCGAGTTGCAGATCGAGTCGAACAGGACGAGTGCCTCCTGCATGCGGTTGATCGCCTCGTCTTCGTACAGCATCTGGTCGTACTCCGAGATGGCGACGAGGAACAAGATCGCCGTGACATTCTCGAAGCAGTGGATCCTGTTGGGGAGAGAGTGAGGTGAGTTCCTCGAGCTCCGAATCGAAATCTCCCCTTCTCGAGACAAGGACCCGCGAACGCACCACTTCTTGCGCTCCGAGCGCTGACCGCCGACGTCAAACATGCGGTACTTGAGCTCGCCAATCTGGAACGTCGTCTCGGTGATGCCCGTCGTCTTGACGCGCGACCGCAAGACGTCCTGGTCCGACGGGACATAGTTGCGCGACCCTATCCGGGTGATCGAGTCGAAGTAGTACTGCGCCGAGTCGTTGAGCTGGTACTCGCGACTGCGGCTGAAGCACTCTCGCACGCCCGGGTCCTTCCACAGCTCGATGATGGCCTCTGTCACGTCTGGCGGGAGGAAGTCGGCCTCGATCTGGTGCGGCTGCGACATGATCGTCTCCTGGTATCGCCCGCCTTCCGGGGATGCCAGCGAGATGCCCATCATGTCCATAGCGTCGAGGATGACCTGCGCGTCAGGTGCGAGGTCGTGGGTCAGCATCGAGAGCCCTGTGGCCAGAGCGACGGGACCGCCCGACGAGGGGAGCGACGCACGTGCATGCTCTGCACCGTGTTGGAGTAAATGATCTCCTTGTAGTTCTCGCGCTCCTTGTCGGTGTACGAGCCCTCGTAGACGAGCTTCATCTGCTTGAGGATGGTCGACTTGCCCGACTCGCCGGCTCCGAGCAGGAGCATCTTGCTGCGAAAGCAAGGGGGCGGCAATCGGGTCAGCTCGCTCGCCTCGAAGCTGCCTGTTGACCGAGAGCGCAGACGCACATCTCATTCCTGGAAGAAGAGGGGCATGGGGATCGGCGGCGAACGGACGGACGGGCGAGGTGGAGAGCGACGAGAGCACGGGCAGTCAGCGGGGCTGCGTTCATTTCGACAGCGGCGAGCTGCCCGAGGGAAAACGGCGCGCACCTCATGGCCATGCGATCCTTGCGCAGCTGGTTCTCAATCTCGTCCGACCGCGCCTTGCCCTCGTGGTCTTCCGGTTTCGACCCTCCGCAGCCCATCTTTGGCGGCGTGGGGTTTTAGCGAGGCGGTGGGTTGATGGGAAGATTGGAGAGAACGCTGGCACGCTGCTGCGCGAATGGGAGATGCAGCGAGCAGGGAGAGGCTAAGGTGGTGGAGCTGCGAGGCGAGAGGCAGAGTGCGCAGGGCCGAGTCGGGCGAGGTGGCCGTGCAGGACAGGAGAGGATTCGTCGGTGTTCGGAGATTTGGTTTTAGCGTCCGAGGTGCGGGCAGGAGTGCACAAGGGGGGGGGGGGCGAGGGGCGTGCGGACGCCGGCGGACGACGCGGGCGCGGAGGCGGAGGCGCGCGCGAGGGGGAACAAAGGGGGAGGATCGCGTCGGGGCGGCGGACGGGTGAAGAGACAGGTGCGCAGGTCAGTGAGGTGCGCTGTCTACAGCCTAGTTGCGATACAGAGACCAAGGACTCACGCAAGAAGGCGGGAAGGGCCTGAAGGCCGTTCAAGCCGCCTTGGGCACCGGGACACACACAAGCGGACTGGTCGGTCCGGTCGGTCGAGCTGGGCGAGTGGGGCGACTCGGGCGGACGTTGCGGGTTACTCTGCGACGAGGCTTGACGGGTGTGAAGGAGCGAGCTGTGCAGGGACACCCTTGGGAGGTGGAGAGGGGGACGAGGGGATGGGGGGGTCGGATGGGGGGGCGAGACCACGCATCGGCGGCTGCACGAGGCCCACGCGTGGCCCCGCTCGAGAGCCACGCGAGCTGTCTCAGCTCTTGCGCAGCACTTTCCCCTGTGGGACACTCCGTCCGGTCCGTCGGCCCGGTCTGCGCTCCTCCTCTCAGCCCCATCCATATGCACCTCAGAGTCGCACAGACCGCTCCCTCCCACGCGACACGCTCAACCCGTTTCGCGGTCCGAGAGCGACTCAAGCTGCAATCTGCTCAGCCCGTCCCGGAACCACTGCCGGCTCGCTCGCTCGTCCCTTCCCACCTCGGAAGTGCATCGTCCTGCGCCATTCACGAGCATCGCGCCTAACCTGGTCCGTCCCTCCGACATTGCGCCACGAGCGAGCAAAGTTCAGCTTGACGTCGTCCGTCGCGACGTCGACTCGCTGGCGACTCGCTGGCGACTCGTGTCGAGCCGACGCGCACTGGCCGCCCGCACTCGTCGCAGCGGCATTCTCTCCCCGCCGCGGCGCAATGTGACTGCGACGCCCCTCTCGACGTCCGAGCAAGCAGAGCTCGTCGTGCAGTGAAGAGGAGAAGCGCCGGAGGGCACGGTACGGCGCTGGTCGGGTTTCCGCGACGGCTTCCTCGTCGGTCCCGCCCTCGCAACTCACGGAAGCCACCCACAGCTCTGAGCTGGATGACCGCGCTTTGCGATTCCCGGCACATGGCGAAGGGCGGCCCGAGATGCGTGACGAGCCACTGTTACCCGCGGCTATGTAGGGTGCAGCCGGCGGCGCGCGAGGCGCCGACTTGCGAAGGCCGGGCGGGCGAGCTTGCCCCGCGCAATTCGAGCGGAGGGGGGCGGCGACCGCACTGCCAATACAACAGCGTTCACCGTAAATACTGCTGTCACAAAGTCCCCGTTCAGGCCGCCGGGCTGTCAAAGATGGCGCGGATCTTGGCCTCGAGGCCGTCGGCGTCGAGCTTGAGGTACTTGGTCGAGTCTGTGCGCAGCGAGATGCTGGGTCAGTGCGCCGGCACAATGCAGAGGGACACACAAGAGGAAAAGAGAACACGCACAATTGTCCTTGCGGTGTCGCTGCACAAACTTGGCGTACGTGGGCACCACCATGCGCTCGACCTCGCCCTTGAGCCTCTCCCTCAGCTCGGCCTCGCCCTCCTCGAACCGCGCCTGGTGATGCAGCGCCTCGACCTCCTCGAGGGCCTCGTGGAACCTCACGAACCGGTCCTTCGTCTCGCGGCGCTCGGTGCCACCCCCGCCCTTGACGGCGCCGAGCCCGGCCTTGAGTGCCCCGGCCGCGCCGGACTGCTCGGCGAAGCCGGCGTCGAGGAGGGCGCTGACGAGTGGGGACCACGCGTCGAGGTACGAGGCCTTGAGGGCGCGCATGCGCTTGTTGAGGGCGTCTTCGGCGCTCTCGCCGAGCGTGTCGATGATGGACGTCGAGAGGGCGCTGTGCCGAATGTACGAGAGGTTGTTGAGGAGGAAAATGGACGACGTGCCGGTGCGCCCGCGCAGCAGCCGCGCCTTGGAGTCGAGTGCGCTCAACAAGACCGAGAGGACGTCGTCTGCGGGCGGGGGATGCTCGTGAGCTGAGTCGTCTTCGTCCGAGGACGGCGACCGGCACCGGCAAAGCAAGCGACTGGGGCCCTCGTCCGGGGGAAGCAATGGCCGACTCACTCAAGTACCGCGGCAGCAATCCGCCCTCGTCCCCGTCCTTTGCGCCGCCCTTGCTCGGCCCGCCCCAGTTGCCCGCGCCGAGCACGCCCAAGAACGACTCGGCTGTCGGCTGATTGTCGGCGAGCTGCCGCATGAAGTTGACGACCTGTGGTGGAGCGCACACTGGTTAGCATACCGTCGCCGACCGGGGAGGACGAGCCTGCGAAGAGGGTGAACGCACGTTGATCGTGACGGGCTGCACGGCGGCGGACGCCGCGTCCGGCCCAGCCGGCGGACGGGTACCCCAGCTCTGTCACGGGAACGGCGACAAGCAGCGTGAACGTGAGCGTGCGCCGTCGCGCGAGACGCAGTCAAGCCGCGGAGGGCCTGCCGCACCTTTGTCTCCTCGATGATGCCCGGCAAGCTCGTCATGCACGTCCCCCTGAACGCATGCGTCAAGTCGCCGACCTCGTTCTCCTTCCTCCTGGCCCTGACCCTCACCCACTCCTCAAACTCCTGCCCCCGCTCACTCAGCTCGGTGTACGTCGCGAGCGCGAGCGGGATGAGCTGGTGCTGCGGCGACTTCTTGATGAGGGCGTTGAGGGACGCGCCGGTGCTGCTGATTGTTGCGAGCGCGGGCGGGAGGAGAGAGGCGTAGAGGGCGGAGCGCGTCGAGGCTTGTTGGGCGGTGAGGACCGTCTCGAGGAGCGAGTGCTCCGTCTGTGTGCGCGCGCGAGGGTCCACAGCAAGCGAGTCAGCTGCCATCTGCCACAGCAGCCAGCGAGAGGGCCATGCCGCACCTTGATCAGCGCGAAGAAGACGTCCAGCAACCGCCCGAGCCCCCTCCTCTCGACGACTCTCCCCGATGCCGCCGCCTCCCCCCCCGCGCCTGTGCCCGGTCGCGGACTCTGCAGGACCATGTTGGGCGTCGCGTCGCTGAGGACCTCTTTGGCGGCGTTGCGCAGGCTCTCGTCGATGTAGGCTGCGCGGACAGACGCGTACGCGGCGGTGAGGAGGCCGGCGTGGGCTGTGCCTTGGGATTCGGGGAGGGACGAGAGGAAGGTGTTGAGCGGGAGGGCGTGCTCGAGGAAGAAGGGCGTGAGGGTCGGGAAGGGTTTGGCTGCGGGGTGGTGAAGGGCGCGTGCGGTGAGCCGATGTGGAAAGGCGAGAGGGCTCCCGGTCATGGTCAGCGCACCTTGGTCAAAGAGCTTGCCAGCGTCGATGGTAGGGCTCGTCGCTTTCGTCCACTTGGTGAAGACACCGACGAGCTGCTTGACGCCCAGCTCGATCAAGGCGGCCTGCGAGCCCAAGCAACGAAGAGTGTCAACGCAGGTCGAGCCAGGTCGCGGGGAGCGGCGGCGAAGACGCACCATCTGAGTCAGTGTTGCACTCTGGCCCTTGAGGTCAGTCTTGCGCAGTGCTTCAGACGCGGCGACGAGTCGCTCAATGGCAGCGATGTAGGGCTTGAGGTCGTCCGGGTTGGGCCTGCGTGGGCGAGTGCGCTCAGTGGCTGGTACATGGCAAGAGCTCGCGATGCAGCTCGCCCTGCTTTGATGAGGCCTTCTTCTCGCTCGACGAGGTCGTTGTGTCCGAGGAGGCCGTCGATGGACCGCATTGTCGACTCGAGGTCTGCGCCCACGAGAAGAGAAGAGGTGGCAGGGGTCAGCGCGCTCGCCGGGCCATGCGAGCCCAGCATGCGGACGACGCACTCTTCGACACGCGGTTGAGCCTGCCCGTCTCTTTGTAGATGGGGACCAAGTTCTTCTCGAGGCGGGCGAGGCGGTCGTCGAGTTCGCTCAAGACGTGGCTCATGCGGCCCGAGATCTTTGACGAGCGGGCGAGCGACTGTTGGAGGAGGGTGAGGTCTGCGCTTGCTTGCTCGAGGGCGATCGAGCCTGCTGTCGTTGTTGACGAGCCGACCGCCGGGAGGTGGTGGTGGTGGTGGTGGGGGAGAGACCGCGCGAACGACGACATGGGCGAGCTCGGTGGGCTCCCCTTGGTCGAGGAGGGTTTGGAGGAGCTGAGGTGTACCTGCGAGCGTGTAAGAGCGGGTCAGCCCTGCGGTGCTTCGAGATCAAGGTGGGGGGAGAGAGGAGAGGTGGTTGAGGGAGCTCACGACAGCGAAGAGACGGCGGGGCGGCTCGGGGATTGGCTGGGACGGTTACGCGGGACTCTAGAGTTGAGCTGCGCGTGTGCTTTGACGCGACGGACGAGGTGGTGGAAAGAGAGCCGCCCTCAATCCTCTCCGGCTCTCATCATGCTCCGACGGGGGTTGACCTCGACCCCGTCGACCGCATCGCTAGACCAGTGCAGCTGGCAGTCTCTCGAGCCACCTTAGGGACACTCACCCGCGACCGAGGCCACGCGCGCTCACCCAGCCCCGCACACTCCTCCCCCACCCACCCGCCCTTTTGTCCGGCAGGCAGGCCTCTCTCTCGCTTCCTCTGTCGACCCCCTCTTCCCCTTCGCTTGACACCACTTCGGACACCTCGCCGAGCATGTCGACCGACGCCATGGAGCAAGCCTTCCTCGACGGGACCCACCCTGCCCTCACTCGCGACGCAGACGCCGCCGCCGCTCTGCGCTCCACCTCGCCCACCCGCTCTCGCTCCCCTTCCCCCGCACCTTCTCTCTCCAGCTCCCGGGACGACAACGGCGACGACGACGACGCCGACGAGGGCGAGCCGCGCTTCTCGGCCGTCGACCCGGATCCGCCGACGCGAGGTGCGCCCCCGCCGCGACAGGCTGGAGGCGGCCGGAGAGGCGCCAGCAGGAACACGGGCGTCAAGGGTGTCAGGGCCGACTACCGCGAGCACCTCGCACAGCAGCAGCAGGGCGGCAAGGGAGCGGGCGACATGCTCGCCCAGCAGACGCAGCGCAAGATGGTCATCTCGCTCGCGGCCGACGACGACGCACGGCAAGACGCCGACGAGGACGAGCTCGACGCGCTGCGACGAAGGAGGCTCGCCGAGCTCAAGGGGAGTGCGGAGCGGTCGGGGAGGAACGCGGGGAGGACGTTTGGGCACTTGAGGGAGGTCGGGATGGAGCAGTTTGTGCAGGCCGTCGAGGACGAGGCGGACGAGACGGCCGTCGTCGTGCACCTCTACGAGCCTGTGCGTCTCTCTCTGCTCTTTTTTGTTCGCCTTCGTGGGCCTCGTTTGACTGACTCCCAACGTACCCCACTCGGACAGGAACTCTCCCTCTGCGCGCTCCTCAACTCGCACCTCGCGGCCCTCGCGCGCCTCTACCCCTCGACCAAGTTCATCCGCGCCCAGGCGTCCGAGGTAGACTTCATGTCGTCCGACCTCGACGCCGACACGCTCCCGACCGTGCTCGTGTACCGCCGGGGCGAGCTCGAGACCACCTGGGTCCGGTTCGACCTCGAGTGTGAGGGGGCTGTGCTGCGCGAGGGGGAGAGGGGGAGGAGACAGGTCGAGGACATGCTCAATGGGTGAGTCTCTGCATATCTGGCTTGGGCCTCGACCGGCCTTGGCGCTCGGAAGGAGGTGCTTCGTCAGTGCGAGACGTGCTAACGCCTCTTTCTCGTTGCAGAGCGGGCGCCATCGCGGGTTCACCTCATCCGCCATCGCCCTATGCGTCGCTAGGGTCATGGCGACGCAACGGTCGGAGCGATGCCGACGACGACGACGACGAGTGAGCGGAAGGGTCCGGACGGGCCTGTGCACCGGAGGAGTGTCGCTCGCAGTGTCACACTCGACTCGGTAGGATACCCCATCGTTGCGTCGCTGCGATACCCATACTTGTGCATAAGCTCTGAAGGAGGTGCGGTTGCGAAAGAAGGCTGCGAGCTGTCCCCTCGGGAGGACACCGCACCCGGCGAGGGTCGCGGCGCGGCTGGGAGAGGGCCCGCCTCGCCTGCGTCCGACCTCATCCGCTCCTTGCTCGAAGAGTCCAGTGTCGCACAGTCGTAGTAGTGAGGCTCCTACGACACCCTCACCCCCGTCGTCGAGTGCTCCGCGCGCCATCCTCGACCCGCGCCCCCACCCACCAACACCTCTCCCTCCCTCCCCACCGCTGCCCGTCATGCCTCCAGGAGACGCGCTCGGTGCGAAGGATGCGAGCACCCCCGACAGTCATCCCGCTCAACTCGCTGCACCGAGCCCGCCGGACGTGGCAGAGCGGGACAGCACAAGCGCGTCGCCGGACGAGCGGACCCGTGTGGAGCGCCGACACGATGACAAGGGTGACGGGGCGGTCGTGGCGGGCAGCAGAACTAGTGCACGCGCTACTTTGCTCGACGTGCAGCCCGTCAGCACGCCCGCCGACAGCGCAGACGCACACACCGCCGTCGACGATGACCCTCCCTCGTCAACGCCCCGGACTGCGGCTCCCTCCGACGCACCAGTATCGTCAGTGCCCGCGACGGCAGTAGTAGACGAGCTGTCTGTCCCCTACCGCCCCGTCCGACGACTCCCCCCGCCGCCCAAGAAGGGCATCCTCCGCCCGCCCTCGTCCTCCCACGCCGCCTCGTCGCGCTTCTCGTTCCGGCGCGACTTTCTCCAGCCCTTCAACACGTCGTACTCTCGCGCGACGGCTGCAGATGGTCCGTCTGCAACGGCGGGCACGGCGGTAGGGTCGGTCGGCGAGGCGGTGGGGAATGCGGCGGCGACGGCGGGAGGCTTCTTCGGGTCGGCGCTCAAGCGGCTCGCTGCTGCCGCCGCTGCGCCGGAGGAGCATCCACCAACGGGCTCTGCTCCGACGCCTGCTCCTCCCGCCGCACCCGCGCCCGCACAGACCACCCCCGCGCCCACGCCGGCGCACCCACCCGTCTCAACCGCGACCGCGACCGCGACCGCGACCGCGACCGCGGCCCCTCATCCGCAGCTCCCCCTCCCCGTCGCAGACCTCAAGCGCGTCCGCTTCCGCATGGCGTCGCTCAAACTCGTCTACCCCATCAACGGCGGCACGCTCGACGCGATCGCGCCTGGCGACGAGGGCGCGACGCGCGAGCGCGTCGAGAGCGAGTGGAGGGTGCGGCATCGCGCGGTGGGGGGTGCGGCACCTGTCGAGGAGGAGAAGGCGGGCGCAGAGGGCAAGGACAGGGACGGTGCGGCGGTGAAGGAGGGCAAGAAGTGGACGGGCGAGGAGCTCGCGAGGTTGTATGCCGAGTGCTGCCGGACGAGGGAGGAGCCGGGCATCGAGCGCGTCAAGCGGGCCTTGAGGGTGCGTGCTGCCATCGCCTGAGCTTGACACGATTGCCGATGCAAATTGGGCAGAAGAGGCTGACGTCTTCGCACCACCCGCAGGAGAACCCGGGCACCCCTCTCAAGGTGCTCGACCTCTCGCACGAGCTCCTCTCGCGCGGCGCGGTCGAAGCCCTCTCGGACCTCCTCGCCATCGACTTTGGGCTCAAGAAGCTCACGCTGGACCAGTGTGGGCTCGACGACGAGGTGCGTCGAGGTCCCTGTCTCGCGGGAAGGGGAAGCTGACGATGCGAGACCCCGACGCCGCAGAGTCTTCGCCCCTTGCTGCACGCATTGCTCGTCTCGGCGTCCATTCCGACTGTCAGCCTTGCAGGCAACAAGCGGATACGCGCACGCGGGTGGAAGTTCATCGCGACCTTTTTGCGAAAGGTGCGTCGTTCGATGCTCCTCACCGCTGCCTGCGCGCAGCCACATGCAATGCCGATGAGACTGACCCGCACCTTCGAAAGGCCACCTTCCTCCGCTACCTCGACCTGAGCGACACCCCGCTCGACCGCCGCGGCGCAGAGTACCTCGTCCAGGCGCTCGCTCCCGCCCCGCCTCCCGCGCGTCCACCTCCTCCCTCGCCGCCATCGCCGCCTGCAGTGCTCGACAAGGCGGACTCTTCGGCGGGAGAAGGAGCGGGGCAGGCGCCTGCGCCCGCGCCGAAGAAGAAGGTCGCGGGGCCGTGGGACGAGGACGACGACGAGTCGGATGCAGAAGATGCTGTGGGTACGGACAAGGGCGGCGGCGGCGAGGTCGCCGATGGCGTGGCGAAGGGCGAGGCGCAGGAGGATGCCGACCCGGCGGACCCGCCACCGAGGGCTGAGGGGGAGGAGCAGACTGCCGAGGAAGGGGCCGAGGAGTCAGACGACGCTGTGCGCGAGCCACTGTTCGACACGGCGCCGCTGCTCAAGGAGGACAAGTCGAGTGCACCAGCGTGCGTGCTCTCGCTGCGGCTGGAGAACTGCGGCGTGCGAGGTCCCGTCCTCGAGGTGCTCGGTGCGCTTCCTCTCCTCTCCTCTCCTCTCCTCTCCGAGCCGCCCGACTCCATACTGATCTGCTGTCATGATGCAGCGCCCGGCGTGCGAGTATCAGAGGTCAAGCACGTCTCGCTGCGAAAGAACCGCATCAACGCTGCGGGCGCCGTCGCCCTCGCCGTCCTCATCCGCGACTACCCTCTCTCGTCCGACCCATCTTCCACCTACACTGTTCCCTCTGGCCTCCCCTTCACGCCCTCTTCGTCTTCGACGCTCACCAACGGCACGGCCAACCCGAGCGAGTCGTCCTTCTCCTCGTACGAGGCGACCAACTCGGTCTCGGTGCGACAGCGGGACCGCGCGCAGTCCATCCCACCACCGTCGTCGGGAAGCACGGCTGCTGTCGAACAGGAATCGCACCGTGCTTCTCCGCTCGGCGAACGCGAGGCGTGGCGCCTGAGCGAGGCCCGCCTGCGGCTGAGGAAGCAGCTCGATGGCCTGCCGCGCATCGGGTCGCTGTTGACGCTCGACGTCAAGGGCAATGACATCCGGGTGCGCATCAGGCTCTCTTCTCTTTTCATGGAGCACCACGGCCCGCTAACAGCGAATTGTGCAGAGCGGCGTGACGTACATTGCGCAGGTGCTCAAGCGCAACCGGACACTCAAGGTGCTGAACCTGGGCGAGAACAAGGTCGACCCACAGGGCTTGGTTGCGCTGGCCGAAGCGCTCGTGCGTGCAGCGCCTGTCTCCTGGACTCGGACGCCTGGCTGACAGAACCGCTGCCCCGAGCAGAAGTTCAACACGACGCTCGAGACGCTCGACATGGGTCACAATCCGTGCTGTGGCCCAGCGATCGACGGCATCCTCGCGCTGCGGTCCGCCATGATGGTCTCGCCGTCGCTCAAGCGCGTCTTCCTCAACTCGACCGACCTGTCGTCCGAGGGCGCCATCGCCCTCGCCGAGTTCCTCCCCGAGGCCCACTCGCTCTTGCACCTCGACCTGACGAGCAACAACGTCGACATCTCGGGCGTCCTCGCCCTGAGCGTCTCGATCAAGCTCAACTCGACCATCCGCTGCCTCGACGTCCAGATCCCCTTCGACGACCCCGACTTTTCGCGCCTGTCCCAAGACATCCTCGAGACGTGCGTGCGCAACACGGAGCTCGCGCAGCGCAAAGCCGACGCAGAGGCCCGCGACGCCGCCGCCAAGCGCGTCCTCGTCGCCCAGCCCATCCGCAAGTCCGCCCTCGCGAGCAACCTCTCGGCGCGGCAGCACGCCGAAGAGGCGCGCGCCCGGCGGCGCGAGGCCGCCCTGCGCGCGCAGGGCGACATCTTTGCCGCGGCGGTCGAGACGCGAGACGTCGTCGCGCAGCTGCTCGCCGTCGAGCAGGCCGCGGGGGCGCGCAGGCCGAGCGAGGTCGTCCGCGATGCGCTCGTGCAGCTGCAGCTCGCCGAGGCGCAGCTCGCCGAGGCCTTCTCTGGCGCGAGGCAGGCCGAGCAGCGTGAACGCGCAGAGGTGCTCCTCACCGAGCTCGCGTCGCTGCTCGACCTCGCCAAGACGATGTTTGACCGGCCGGTTGTCGTGGAACCGGGCGAGGAGGCGACGAGCGCGGGGTTGACGGTGCCGGCGCTGGCCCCGCTCGATGAGCCGCCGGCGTCGCCGACGTTCTCGCTGCAGGACTCGGACGACGACGCCGCCGACGAGGAGGAGGGCGCGCCGACCGCCAAGGCGGACGCCCCCTCGCCGCCCTCCTCGCTCAAGCCCCACTCCCTAGCCCTCCCCGACGACCCCACGCCCTTGTCCTCCCCGGGCCCGTCGTCCCCCTCGGCAGCGCGCAGCCCGATCGAGTCCGAGTCGCGCGCCATGGTCGCCGAGGAGGGCGAGATGTTCCGCAAGGGGGTCGCGCTCGGCGTCGACGAGGTGCCGGACGAAAGCGACGAAGAGGGCGGGGGAGGGGGAGAGGTCAGCGGTGAGGAGCTCAAGGAGGAGGTGAGTCGCTTGACACGCGCGCGCGTTCGTGGACTGCCCTCGAGCACCATAGAGACTGATGGACCCGGGTCGTTCTCCTTGCAGCTCCTCGTCACGACGGTGCAGCGCAGCCCGCGGCCCTCGTTCAACTCGGACGACACGCCTCGCCCGAGCTTCCTCAACTCGCTCGCCCGTCCGCCATCCGACACTGTCGAGTAGTCACGTCCTCCTTTTTCGCCGCTCGGTCACTTATCCCCCTTTGCCCCGCCCACCCTGCGATACCCGCTCTCCTGCCTGTCACCCTGCCTCGTCACTCTGTTCCCCCCTTTGTCCCTCTCGCTCACGCTCACCCCGCAATGGCAGGACTGTCCTTTCCTGACTCTCACTCTCAGTCAAGCGAACAGGCGAGAGAAAGACTGCTGCCAGGCGTGACGACCGACTATGCCTCAGCTCTCCTCCTGTCCGCTCCTCGCAGCGACCCCTGCCCCTCCGCCTCCACCTCCTCCCCCCCACGCAGCCTCCTCGCCCTCTCCTCGATCCTCCCCCACTCCTCCCTCCACTCCTCCCACTCGCGCCTCCTCTCCCTCACCCTCTCCCTCCCAAGCCTCACCGCGACCCGACTCTTCCACGCCGCCCTCTCCGCGACCCCCCTCGCCCTCACCCCCGCATCCTCCTCCACCCCACCCACAACCCGCGCCACGTCCTCCCTGAAGCGCCGCACGGCCCGCCCCCACGCGCGCTGCAGCCCCCACGCCGCGACCGTGACGCCGAGCAGGCCCGCCCCGGCGCTCGACCCCCCCTGCGCCGCGGCCCACCCGAGCACGTCCGCCGCGATGGCCCCGCCGACAGAAACGGTCGCGAGCGTCCCGGCGCGGAGGACGGCGCGCTGCGCGCGGCGGTGCAGCGTCGCGGTCGGGCCCGCGGCGGCGCAGCCCGGGGCGGTGAGCTGCGCGCGGCGGTGCGCGACGGCGCCGCTCAGCGCCGCGGCGTCCTTCTCTGGGTCGGTCGGCGTGGTCGTGGCTTTCGCGGCCTTGTCGAGGGCGTTGAGGAGCGTCGCGGAGTAGAGGGACGCGAGCCTCGCGGGCGGGGAGAGGGCCTCCCGCGTCGGCGAGAGCGCAAACTGGGGCGTCGCGAGGAAGAGGGCGTCGACGCGGGTCGAGAGCGCCGCCGCGGTCGAGGCGGCGAGGCCGGCCGAGAAGGCCAGGTGGCGCTCGAAGCGCGGGAGGAACGTCTCCGAGGCGACGAGGGCGACTTCAGCGGCGAGGTCGTCGACGCGGGCGGGGAGCTTGTACCACGCGAGGCGGGTCGCGAAGAGGTCGTCGAGGGCCGAGAGGGCCGTGTGGAGCTCGGCGGGGGGCACGCGGAGCAGGCCGGTCGAGGGCTCGACGCCGAGGGACGCGAGGAGCGCGCGCTCGGCCTCGGACGTGTGCGCCTCGAGCGCAGAGAGCGCCGCGTCGGCCTCGTTGAGCGCGTCGGCGACCTGTGCGCCGGCGAACGCGCTGCGCGACAGCGCGGCCGAGAGGACGTACTGCGCCGTCTCGAGCTGGAGCCGAGTGGGCGCAGGTGGGTCGGCGTGCGACGACGTCAGGGCCGAGGTGAGGAGCTGGTGCAGGTGAGGGACGTGGGACGCGACGTAGCCCTTCTGGAAGGCGTCGTACGCGGGGGGCTGGTCCGGCTCGGAGGGGGACAGCGCCTCGAGCGCGGCGAGCGCCTGCGCGGTCGAGACGGCGATGGCGCGCGGCTCGGTGCCTGCTTGGGCGGCGGCGGGGAAGAGGGCCTTGAGCTGGTGCTCGAGGGTGCGGAGCGGGGAGGACGACGTCGAGGGGGAGGCGTCGGGGCAGTTGAGGGCGAGGAGGAGGTTGGGCTTGGACGCGAGGTTGTACAGGAGGGTCTGGGCGGGCTTTGACGAGAGGAGGGTCGAGTCGGAGAGGACGAGGACGACGAGGTCGGAGAGGTGCAGCGTCGTCACGGACGACTCGAGCGGGGCGACCTCTGCGCGCGCGGGGGGGG